>JAUELD010047402.1:0-10516 GCA_031471615.1 Aglantha digitale | reverse complement strand
ATATTTGTCCCAAACTTTTGCCGTAGAACGATACCAAGAGTAGCTGTATTTCCAATAGCAATAACAAAAAACAATACAGCAGATGCTAAAACCTAAAAAATAAGAAAATATTTTTATCTTTTTTTCACCTGTTTATCAAGATTAATACGTCATCTTCATTGAAACGTTAAATCTTATTATACCTGGTACTCCTTACACTCAGGATGTTGACTCAAACGAAATAAGGTGTACGAGTTATACAACTGAAATATCTAAACATAAAAAAATACATTGTATATAAATTTGAAATTACATCAAGAAATTTTGATTTGTGATTTTTTGTATCATGGACAGAGTTTTGAGTAATATAATATTGACATACATAACCAAATACCAAGAATGGTACAATGAACGTAAGACCTTTAAACATCCACGATCTAAAACCTTCTACAAAAAAAAAATAAAACAATTATAAAGACAATATACATTAGTAAATGTTACAGAGATAATAAATAAAAGAATCTCCCTAGAGGAAGAGACTATTATCATCTTCCATTTGCAAAGAACGATTTTATTTTTTATTTTTAATTATATTGTCAGGCAAGAAAGCAGGTTACTTTATAATATTCCTTTATCCATCATAAAACAATTTTTTTTTCTATTTTTTTAGTTTATTTATTTGCATTTAGAGTTTTTGTATATTTAATGTATACAATAATTACCAGATTAAATTTTGCAAAGATAATATTATAAAATCAAAATTTGTACTTCTTATTATTTAATTTTGTTTGTTTTTTAAAAAAAACTGCTACAAACTGCTTATTTATTAACTTATCAGCATATCATTTCAATACAATATTATTAGGCTTGTTAATAAAGTAAGAAATAAAACCTACCTGCTGTTATATCCATAGCTCTACCATGGCCAAGTGCACGCAAGCGATATAACACGCCACTTTGGTAGTAATATTGTAATAATTGAACGAAACCTAAATCAGATTTAATACAGTATGAACACTGCATTGTTTTCTATTTCAGTACGTAATAACAATAACTGCAGAGTCATATGAACAATGTTATGAAATTCAATATACATACAAATAAATTTAATAAAACTTACTAAGATATAAAACAAAATAATAAAATTGTGTTCGGAACAGCTGATAAGTTTTGCTATCAGGCCTAAAAAATTATAAATTAGTGAAAAACACATCAGAACAAAATAATAATCTTTTAATGTAAAAATGCTGTAAATAAAATATTAAAGGGAAAATGGATAGTATAGGATAGAAAATGGAATAAAATCAATTTTCCTTTTTTTGATATAACTTCAACATTAACAGTAACTTCAACTAACTATATGAAAAATTATCTACATATTAACATGCTAAGAGATGTAGAAAGGCTATGTGATCAACTTTTTGGCTGGCTTTGCATCGTTTGTCTCCTATCAGCATTCCTTTGCCAAAAATGCCAAACATATTATTATGTCAATGTATTGTAATTAAAGAATACGGGTCTTATAGATGAGTAAATATCCATCGTTTTTATGATTTTGCAGTGTCAAAACCAATTCAGTAATCGAAATTGAAGCAAGTTATAAAGGTATTGTTAATAAAAATATAATTGAATTATCAACAAACATACCATATCAATAAAAATCCTGAGACCAAAATGGATAAATAATGATGGGTGACATACCAACCTTTGATTCTAAACACAAGAAAATCTTTACTATGCACAATTAAATACATTACAAGGCTTACTGTGAATGATGAATGATTTCAAAAGTAAGTAACTTCAAAATTGAGGGGAATTTGACTTTACAACATCTATGAAAGAAAACACTTTGGAAAGATTAATTTTGACAATATCTGAAAATCATTTCTAAAACATACCTGGAACCATTAGCTCTTAATATTTGTTCTTGCAATGTTAACGAACTGTAGTACCACACTAATATACCATTAAACAGGGCGTCCGTAAACCTAAAACATAAATTTTATGACCATACTCTTGTGCACTTATCTTAGGATAAACAATTTATTTTAAGGAAAAATAACTGTTAACTCCAATGTCAAATTTATTGATCCAAGTGCATGTTTTGCAGAAATAAATATATAACACATACCTCGATGGTAAGATAAACATGTTGATCAAAGCACATGTCATTGCCACAAACATCATTTTCAATTTGAACTTTTCATACACATCTTTATAATGTTGTCTAAATGAGAAATACATAAATGATATTTGAAGTAGGAGGAGTTTCGTACAAGAAAAGAAAACTGTAATAGACAATGGTTAAAAACAGAATTTAGATAAAGAAATTAAATTGTATGGGACTGGAGAGGACAGGTACTAAGCAGATTGCCCTAAGTATGCAATAAGACATTTTAGGAGAACTATGTTGGTACAAGGGTTGAAATGACTGTCGGCAAAAGCCAGCTAAATGAAACAGTACATATAATTTGATGGAAAAATTATTGATGAAATATGTTAAAATTTACATTTAGGTTTCAAAGTTATGCATGCAAATGGCTTGAGATACCAATTTAGGTTGTTTTTATATAAGAAAAATGTTTTTCAAACCCAAAATAAGATGTCATATACAGTGTTTATGTTTTTTGTTTTCACAAAAACCTGTGTTTTTATAAAACAGCTGTCTACATTAGAAAACCTTATTTCGAGGCCTTGCTATGTATTTAAGTGAGTATGTTAAGAATGCAAGTATGACACACACAATGACAAAAACTCTACAGCACAGAATATTAAACTAATAAATTCATGGTGGTATAAAACAACTAAGTTTACGACTAAGCCAGGTTCTCCCTCTTTCTCAAACAGATGATTAGAAAAAGATGTTTTGACAAAAACTTACTTATTCCAAAACAAGGATACATTGATATCGCCTATGCATGCTTTGAGAAACCGGCTAAAGGTTAAAAAATTAAAAAAAAATTACTTCAAATGCAATTTTATTACTATTTTCTCAAAATTAGGAGAGAAAAAATTAATTTTAACTAACAAAAAAATAATATAAATCAAAACAAAATATTACCCAGCATTCTTAGGAAGGCCTTGTTGTAGTTCATCAAATTTTCTATCAATAGTATTCAATTTACCACTCATTTCCAAAAGTTTATCCTTCTCTTTTAAAGCAGATTTACAATTACCAATCCTTTTTTTTAAAGAAGATATAGATTGATCATAAAACAACGGCTTCTTCTATTGATATAGTGTCAGCTTTAGTAAATTAAGAAAAATTACATACCTGTTAAGAGATATAGCAAAAGCCTTGGCATTTTTCCTCTGCATGTCTATTCCTTTTTGTAATTTTATTTGTGCTTTTCTGTAATCTTCCATCATAGACATTAGCTTAATGTATTCATTCTCCTAAAGTAATAATAGTGATGTATAAAAAAGCTCTTTTATTTTCTGTGACAACTTAATACATGATTCGTATTTTACCTTTAAATTCTGAAGATTTTCTTCAAACTTTTTCCATTCCTTTTCCCAGTCATCAATGTTATCTAACTCACGTATAGTGGCTGCCATATTCTAAACTTTTTCAACTAAAATAACATTATGAACCAAACATTTGAAATCACTGAAATCAAATTAATGACTAGATCAACAAGAATCAAATAAAAATGAAGACAAAATTTAAAGATTGAAAGAAAATTGGTAAAAACAATTTAAACTAAATATACAAAATCCCTGAATGATTTGTGATCCATATAGTTATCATTCAATCCTTCTTATTGTCTAGTTCTAGACTAAAGATTGTTATAGACAAAAGATTGAACAACTTAAACAGTAAAAATACATATAAGTATAGCGCCTTTAAAGACAAAATATTTAAAGAAATTTACAGAAAACAATGTGCCAATATTCATGGTATATCTAGATTCTAATACTTTGGGTGCACCTCAAAGTTCAATTTCGTTGTTGTTTTTATCAATTTCACATGATGAAATAAAAAAAAAAAATTGGAAAAGCTAAAATTTCTATAACCTAGATACTTGTAACAGAAATTTTATTTTCTAGGCTTGTTAAATATGAAAATATATAATTCTCACTTTGCAGGTGGTATTAACATAATTCTAAATTTATCAAATTTAGTTTAATAGGATAGAATCATACGATAAATTAGGTTAACAACACTCCAATACGTATGCTCTTAAAGGGATCCCAAGGTGTTTGTTTTATAAAGAGCATCAAAATCTTAGATCAACACTTTTAAAATCATGACAACATTGGAAAAACAGTACAAAATATAAAGCATTAAAAGTTTGATTATTTGATTTTCAAATTAATTGAAAGACATATTGATTCAACATTAAATGAATTAATTTAACAGAAAAATATGTTGTTGGTGAATAGATCCAGGCCTTTTTAATAAAACGCAGCCTCTTTGATCTAGTAAGCTGAATAAAAAAGAAGTCAGAACATTCATTTGATTAGTCAGTAACTTATTTTCTTTTATGTTCTTTTAACCTGTTTTATGTGATATCATTTCAGGTGATGTTATCAAGGTTGGTTATTCTTAAATATAATTTGTTTGTTATTTTTATATATATTTTTCTCTCGATTTAACAATAAATAAAAACTTAAAATTCTTGATCTTACTTTTTGAAGCTCTTTAACTTTAAAGAAACATGTACCAACACCTCAGCATCCCCTTTCAATAAAAAAACATTTATTTATTTAGTCAGTTCTTAGGCTTGTTAAAAGACAGTACCAATAAAAGTTTATTGTAAAGTTTAACCCAACATCTGGTTGAGGTTACATAACAACTAGTGATCCATTAAATGGTCATATCTTTTAAATAATTTGTTGCACTTTTTATATTTCAAATTAAGACTTAAAATGGATTTTTTGTGTCTCTTTAAGTTACTTTTTTGATAAAACTCTTATCTGCACACTTTTGCACAGAAAATATTACTTTGCAGAAAAATAATTCAATGATGAAGAATACATGGTATTGCACTCAGCCACCAAACTACTCTTTCATAATTTTGTTGAAGGACAAACCTGCAGAAAAAACTGTTTGAAGAAATTTCAACTCTAAAGTGTGTGTGTCTTAGAAGAAAATTGGCATGCATGTCAAAACTAAATAAATCATACCTATTTGGAGCTTGTTTTTAAAACAAGTTTCTTTGTTACTTTAGCAATGTCATATAAATTATTATTCCATTAAAAAAGTAAATGATTTTGTTTCATTGTGTTTTTTATTATATATTTTCATCAATATTTTTTTATTGATACATTATTTTTATATATTATTATTGTATTATTCATTCATCCCTTAATTTTTTCTTATATTATTATTATTCAAATTATCTTGTTGATTTTGTGATTGTCTTTTTTATTAACTAACAATAAATAATTGAAAACGAAAAAATTTATTTTTCTATTTATTTTTAAGCAAGAAACCCAGTTTCTCAAATGGCTCATTTCTTTCCTATCTTTACGCTGATAATAAACATTTGCCCCTTCAAATACTTTCCCCAATACCATAGCTAAACATTTTTAGCGCTAATAATAAAGATATGGCTGCTTTAATAACCTTGCATGTATAAAGCTACTCTTTGCTCCCTTTATGAAAAATTTTCGGACAAAATATAACTTTTTTGGTTTAATTATATACCTAGCTAGGTATACCTTTAAATATTGCAGTTAGCTAGTTATCTTACCTTTAAATATTGTAACCCGTAAAAATAGCAATTCAAAATCGCAATTAAAGTATATAATATAAAGGCCAGGCAGCAGAGAAATACAGAGCAGTAACTTAAAATTTAAGCATGTCTTTACATGTTGCGTTTTTCGAATTTTTATCTGCTTTACATTACTCGTTTATTCACAACTTTAAATAAAAAGATTTGTCGAAATCTAAATATCGTTGTTTGAATCATCGAGAAAGCTCAAAAGTTGATAAAATATATTTGAAAAAAATGAAGTTGGTAAATCTCGAAAAATATATTCTGTAAAAATCAAACATATTTCTATGAATAATAAATTCTTAAAAAAATAAGAGAAAAATAACCTGAAAATCTTCTTCTTTTGTACTATTTGATTATGCCTACACAGAATTACAGTGAGATTGATTTCGTACAAAACGTGTTTTTATAAAAAGACTAAATAACAGTTCAGTGTAAATGAAAAAAAAAAATTAATATGTTATTTTCATATAATTATTTTGGACGAGGAATTCATATTTCAGGATCGTATTTTTAAAAAAAAAATTCAAATTCAAAATAACGAATGCTTAAAGGGTGCGTATGCCGTTACTACTAAATGTAAACTCTCTATAAATAAATGGTTACGAAATCTCTAACTTTTTTGTACATTTTAAACATATAGACTGTGTGACAAAGGACTCGAACCGCTGCCTTTTTGTTGAAAATTTAATGTGGTATTATGAAAACCTAGAATGAATTAATATCAAGGAAAACTAAAACCTATTTTTAAAAAACCAGGCTTCGATTTACGTTGTTAGTGACAGTTCACTGGATTCCAAGATTCCTAAACTCATAATTCTAAACTCGCCAATTTCCATAGCCACAATACTTCAAACTCTTCTACGTAAATTTTCATGTCGAATTCGAGGTGAAAATAAAAAAATGTTGAGAATTTTCCTTTTAACTCTCATTGAAGTCTTAAAAAAGTCTTTGACGGAAAAATAGACTTAAGAAAGATGGTGTTGCCGATGAGTTACAATCCTTTTTTATGTTTGAATTTGTTTGCATTGAAAGATATAGATATAAGAAAGCCAATAATATAAAAACCGTTTTATACTGAAAACGTATCAACACCAACTTTTGCGGTGAACATAAAAAATATAAAAAATTGCAATATTTCTGCAGCAACTTTGTAGATGGTTTGTTAACTAGCTAGATATCAGCTATGTCCCGGTAAATCTTAACTTATGACTAATTAAAAGTCATTGTAGTAATTCTCATACAATTAGTTAATCAAAAGATACCAAAGAAATATTAATTGCGTGCGAAATATCAAGATTGGTGTAGATGCCATTAAATGTAAACAAAAGAACAACGATATTACATTCTACCCTTTAGTAAAATTTGATAAAGTTTAAGAAATCCCGATAGCGCTTAAGTGACCGCATAGAACGAACTCTTCACAGGGTAAATATATACGGGCTAGTAACAATAAAGGGTCTTTTGAGGGTCTACATCGTCATCAGAATGATGAAATTTAAAAATCGTTTCCCCCCTCTTAGCACTTACTTTCTAACAATGTACCAGTTAAATATTGTTCAGATGCTTTGTTTTATGTTTAGATGTAAAGTAAATTTCTTATCTTTTAAACATAGGTCAAAGGAAATTTTTTTCCATTGGAAAATATCTATGAATACTTTTGCAATTATTTACGTAATCAACTTGAATGGCTGTTGAAAACTTAATGAAAATGTGCAGTTAGCTGAGTAGTCAGTAGTAAGTTCTCGGTTATTATATTTAACTAATAATCATCTCCCGATGTTTCCTAAGCCATAATATATATTTAAAAAGTTTTATAGCTATGCGTCATATATTTATGGACGAACACGAATCGAATTTTTAGGGTATATTAATTCTTGCAAATAATTTTCACCTTCAATTAACAAACTAGAACAAACTTTTAGGCTTTACATAACAACTTGGTTAAAAACAACTCAACTTTTGATCTTTTGGCCACTATTTAGGTGATTGCACTTGGTCATGTATTAGCTTATTGAAGACTGCATTGCATTTTGGAAACTAACTTTAAATTGAACTCGAATAATTTGATTTGATTATCATCGTGGGATGACTCTTAATTGGCGGCAATATTTGTTTATGCTGCTAAGAGAGATAGATATTATCGCTGTATTTTTCTTCTATAAAATTCTAGCATTTACAACAATTGGCGAGAAATTTTGTTTTTTACTTTTACTTTAATAAATTAAAATCGCTGTACAAAAATAAAAAAAATAAAAAGGGCATAGTTAAGATAAAAGGTGTTTACACCGGGTAATATACTTACATAAGTTATATATTTCCAAAATAAATTATTTTTTTATACACAACTAGAGTCGAATAAATATAACATATAAAAACATAGAATCTTAAAATAAAATTATGAAAATATATTTTTTTATTTTTTGTTACAAAATCCTAATCCTTGCACATAAGTTTTACACAGTCTACATGGGCAATCCGGAGTCTACGGATTTTAAAATAAAAAACACTAAGAGATTTAACATTTCTTATGAGGGTATGCAATTCCAGATCAAAGATCAAACCAGATCAAAGGGCAATACTTAAATTGAGATTCAATAAATGAATCGTATATAATCCTGCACTTTTCAACTGATAAAAAGTTGCACATTGCACATAAAAAGGACACATGATTTATGAATGGCTTCTAAACAAATGTATGAGACATGATCATCAAATTTCAGTTCTTTATCAATTATGACTTTATTCTTTTCACTTTCCCAGATTACATCCTCATCAATGTCCATGTACATATTCTCGAATTGATGACCAGAAACAATCAGATGAGACTTGTCTCATTCGTTAACAGAATCAAAACCTAAACGATGATTTATCCTTGTTATTAACTAAATATCGGCTAATTAGACTTATACTAGGATGGTTCTTAGATTTTTCAATGGCTGCATGAATTGGATTCTAAAAAATTTAAAACATCTGAGAGAAATTTTTCTCTACACTGAAGACTTGATGATAGATTAAATTTATCACTAATAAAAGCTTTAACAGTCTTTCGCAATATCTTATTGTCACTTGTTAAATTTTTTTATATCTATACTATACTATAGTTAATTTTAAAAATAGTCGACATTAAAATTTCCTTTTTTTTACAAAAATAAATTTTACATTTCATAATTATCACAAGGGACATAACTTAATGATGTTATGTCATTAAAAATAATAATTGTTTCTTATTTAATATTTCCGAAACCGATTATTCCGGTATCATCCCGATTATTTGTGGTTTCAATAAAAATAAAATTCCATATGAGCCTGCATAGTCCACCAAGACGTACATGCACGTGAAATTTTGCGCAATCTTCTTACGTGCATCTTAGATATAAACAGTGATATAAAATGGTATTAAGAATATGCTTGTCGTTCATATCTTTTTCTTGTGATAAATTCTGAATGGTAAATTCAGACCTGCCATATTTTATGTAACTAGAACTTTGAAAGTTGGTAGGTTGAAATTATTTCTTTTTAGAGTAGTCAGTAGATCACTAGCTGACAAGCTTCTTGAATGAAGCTTTATGGTTAAAACCCAACTCCAAAATAGTCAAAGCTGACCTAAAATAACAATAGCTTACCAACTTTGCATCCAACTTACACTTACACCAATCTTTTTATTCACAATTGTGAAAATATAAATTCTCTAGCTCATTTTCTTGGATAATCTAATGGTTAACTTAAACATTGGGTATGCCAGAACGTAGGGCTTCCATCAGGATTCTAGACAGCTAATCACTGTTGCCTGAGACGATAAACTACTAAATCCCGCAATAAGACATTTGGGGATATTTTGTTTTTAAAGTGTACACTGGGGGCTGGAAGCAGGTTAACAGTATTAAATTTGTGGCGTGGATATGTAAAACTCCTGGATACAATTTTTAACAATTTTGCTAACATTCATAAAATGGTTCTTTGGTAAGAAAAAATTATGTGTATATTTATTCTTTTGCTGTTAAATTCTGCGCAATAAAAAATTATATTTGTAACGCCATATTTATGTTTAAATTATTACTGTATAATAAGATATATAATTCATTGCTAAATTAGAACATCGCATACATTTAAATGTATTCTTGTTTTGAGTTTTGAACAATATGATTTTTTTAATACAAAAAACAGTTTATTATGTTTAATATTTCTTAAATTGTAGGCTAGAAATCATGTTAGCAAATAATCTTAGAAAATTATTAACTTTTGATAGTGGTGTAGTTTCATTTGGAAAATGTTTCATTTCTCAGCAGCGCAACTCATCAACCAAGGTAACTTGTTCATATTTTTTAATAGGTCAAATTTTTTGGTTCTAATTTCCCCATTATTTAATAAGCATATGATTTGTTTGAGATCAACATTGCTCTGAAAACTTTAGATTTGTAATTAGTACTTTATAATGATCTAGTTTACACTTTACGCATGATCATGATCTTTAAAAGTTGAAAAGTTTTTTTCAAATCAATTTTTCATAGAGAACAACCAGACTTCGAGATATGCTTCATTCTAAAGATATTGAATTCCTAATGGAGGCACATAGTGGATTATCAGCTAAAATTGTTGAAGAAGCTGGTAAATTAATTAATATTTGAATCATTTTGATATCATATTGATAAACCAGATTTACAGTAATAATTTTTTGGATATATATATGATACCATTTTTATATACCATTCTTATGAGCTATGGTCTACTAGTCTATTAAGGATAGTGTCAGGGCTTTGAGCATATTTTTTAAAAGTTGTCTCATTTGTTGTTATTAAATTTATATTTTTTGG
>JAUELD010047380.1:0-10524 GCA_031471615.1 Aglantha digitale | reverse complement strand
CGTTATATATTTCATCAGCAACATAACAAACCAGTATAACAAGATAACAAGTTAGTGAAAGCAATAAATGCTAACTAGACGGATTTCCTCGTGTGTCATCTCGAAAATGACCGCAAGTCACGATTAAATGTTGTTTTTGATTTTACAGTTTCTTATATGTATTATAGATGAAAGAAAAATTACATGAGTATTCTTGAAAACAGCTGGATGACATGGTACGGCCAATGTTTGGCAAGACAAGTATCGTCTAAATATGAAAGTTGAAATATCGAAGTCTAACAAACAAGAAGAAAATATAAAGTGATTCAAAAAGATATGGGACAGCATGTTCTCACCAACAATAAATGATTCACGAAATTAAATTCATATCAACTTGCAGCATGACTGAAAAATTATTCAAATTATTTTATATTGTTATATAGTTCTTCAGAATAAAATATTTTTTATATATTTTATTCAACGTTTCCTTTATCCATAGACATATTCGATGAAACTTATAGCATTTATTTAAAGAAATTTATTTTAATATAAAAGTAGATTTTTTTTTCGGTATATAGCATAGGGATGAAAAGTTTCGAGTAAAAATGTCGAGTATTTTTTTTTTGCTGAAGAACGACGAAGTTCAACTCTACATTTAACTGATGTGATAACAAATTACAAACATTAAAAAAATTAAATAAAAATATTTTCAAATAAATGCATATACGTGAAAACAGAATTATTTCATGTAAGAAAAAAGCCTTGGTAGTAATAATATTTTTTATTTAAATCGTGACTTCTTTTTCGTGACACTACGTAACGAATGAAAGTTTCTATACAATAACAAATAATCAAAAATAGAATAAAAATTTAAATTAAATATAAATAAATAAACGGAATTCAGCGTACAAACAAACAAGATTATTTATACCGAAAAAAGCTATCCTTTTTTTTGTGTTGTTTTGTATGAAAAAGTATGTATGTATAAAAACAACGGCAAATAGATTATTTAACCAGAACATTGAAAGACAAACTTGAATTACTCTGTTAGCCGTAGACATTTTCATATCTGGCTTGGTAATTTACCCCATGAATTCGTTCTTTGCTAATAAAGGCAGGTACACCCACCCCGCAATAATAGTCCGACATGTGTCCAGTAATTTTTTTTATCAGATAAGGTTTCGTCGGGACATTCCACGTTTTAGTGGACTCTTCATTGTTTTGAAATGGCTGAGAGTATAATCCCATTTCCTTATCTAATATGTTTTTACTTAACACCAAATTCGTTGGTAGGGCGTTACAACTTGCTGATTCCATCTTTCGAACTAGTATTGGAGGATTTTTTACCATCATTAATGGATCTTCATTCACTTTTACTGGACAACGATCGTCTTCAAACATGTACCAGGAGGATAAAGAAAGAATGTTTTTATTACATGGTAACATTTCTTTCATGACTCGCTCGTCAGACCAGTGCAAAACAACTCGATTAAAAATGGGCTCTACATCAATATATTTAGTCTTGTTTTTGATAAAAAAGCGAGTCACTCCACCGTGTTGGTCTCGATCGTAATTTTTATTGACATAATAAACAGTAGAAAGTACACGCGTGTTGCTAAAATTAGGGTTATCGAACCGTTGTTGAAAGCCTAAACTTTTCTCAGGAAAACAGGATAATAACATTTTTGATTTAAATTTTATTTGTTTTTGTTCCAATGGGAATTTTCTTGAGTTGAAAGTACTTATGAGATGTTCCAAAGATTGGTCTAATACGTTCATTTTGGAAGATAATTTTTCTGTACCAGAAATCCAAGTCTTGTAATCGGTGTTATAGCTTGAAACATTTCTGAGATCGTCATTTTTTTGGTTTAACTGATTAGATAAACAAAATGCTACCACTTCTTGTAAAATACTTTCTGCTGTTTCTTTGTGGATGTAGTTGTCGATAACACATACTCCATGCTTCACTAAAGCAGTGGCAATGAAAATAAACAAATCTTCGTAGCACAATAGCGACGTAACATCAACAAAACAAGTATCGGCATTTACTGATGACGCTTGTTTGTATGTTTGTGAATAGCAACTGCTCGTTTTTATTCTACCAGGATAACTACAATTTTGTTTATGTTTTTTCCAGTCCATTCTTTGATGTTGTTTACTGCAGTAAAACGCCCTTCTACATCCTTGACATTTAAACACGCTTTTGGATTTACATATTGCACAAACCAAGTAAGGTTTTTGAAATATTTTCCGTTTTTTAAGATTTGAAATACCAGTTGAAAGATTCTGGTCAGCCATTACGTTATTGGTCATTGTCGAAGCGCTGTAAAATTCAAATGTTTTTTTTTTTTTTTTTGAAAAATATTTAAATGGATAAAACCATAGAAATAAGAAGCACGTACAAAATTAAGCGTTAATATATTTTAGGTCAGCATAAGCTTTTATTTCTTATAATAATAAATCACATGGACAAACGTACTATATTTAATATTTATATATTCTTTATATATTTTTTAAAACAACGATTGAACATTTATATTACGTTTTAATTACGGTTCATATATATCAATATATCATGTATCAATAACCACGTGACAATAATTATCAATAAAAAAACTTTTAAAATGTAGTAAGGGGGTTTTAGCAATTATTCAATTTCTTTTTTAACCTAGATGTTAAAACCACTCGCTTAAGTCTCATATCAATTCGAACATTTTAATTATTTTTTTTGCAAAATATTCAAACCCCCCCGCTCTAAGTTACAAAGCTGAACTGCGAGCACGCTAAATTCTTTACATTGACTAAAATTGTTTCTTTTCAAATATTTTTTGGAACCAAACTTAAGTGTTCGTAATGTACCAAAATATTCTGTCTAATCGAAATATACTGTCTTTTTTATATGAAGGACCTCATTTTAGAGATTTTATAAATATTAGCTAGGTCATGTTCGTGTTCGTCGTGTTCAAAGCTCTACATTCTTTGCTTTTGATTTATCAAACAATAATTATATTAGGACACGCATCTATATTTTTTTTATCTAAGATTAAGAAAAAAAGTTTTGGAGCATTCTATAATACAGGTCATTGCAATTAAATTGCTCGACAAATAAGAAGAAGGTAAAATTATTCATAAAGTAATAAGCTTTTGCCAAGCTTTTTCCTAAACGTTTTCTCTACTCTCTTTGCCATGATCTTTTTTCTTTTGGTTTACCGCCGAATAAAAGAGAGCACTCAATATCATTGAAAGCGTGTTGGTCGGCTAAGTGGAGCCGTAGGTGGAAAATTACGTTTTTACGTCATAAGAAGAAAGTTACATTTTTTGTGACGTTTATTTTATTGTTCATGTATGATCTGTAACTTTCCATTCTTTTATATTTTTTTTCGAGTAGGAAGATTGCACATAATTGTGAAACATTCTACTTAGAATTTTAATTACAACAATTTAATAATTTTTACAAAGATTAAAAATAATAAAATTGATTGTTTATAGATGTAGACAGACAGATTGAAGACAGTCGCAATTCATCGGAAATTTATCCCCTGTATAACTGTAAAACTTCTTCCCTTTAAAACTTCTTCCCTTTATTGACCCCCTGTATAGCTACTTCTCTTCGCAACCAAGAGAAGTACAAACTTGGAATTTCCCATGTGTATATCATATAACTTTTTGAAATTTCATTTTTTTGTTTTAATATCTCAAATTTCTTGAATGAACGAAATCTGTTTAATATTCTATATGTATAAAATAACCTGTTAAAATGTTAAAAAATAATATACATATATATATATGTTAACACAATTTCACAAAACAACCTTCTATATTCCAACCTGCTATATGGCTGTTAAAAGTTTTTATTTGAAAATGAAACTGTTTGTGAAATTAAGAACGGCTGTGGTATTAAAGTTACAACCACTTTACACATAAAATGTATGAGAGCTAAAAAGTGCTTCTAACTGCTTAGAACACCAAAACTTTCAGTGGAGTGTATATTCAAGATGCCAAATTAAAATTAAACAAAGCGAATTGGCTCATACACTGAATACTTTTTCCCCCAATATTTTGCGGTGGTTCGTTTTGAAACATTGATAAAAAACACGTGACACGTGACTCTTTATTTCTATAGTGTAAACTTTAAGACCCGGCTTAAATAATCTCTTGCTTAGAAAAACACATTAAGTATCTTATATTAAAAAGTTCTCCAGATATATATCCTTATATATATAAACGTGCTAAAATGAACAAAAAATATACTTATGTTCTGAAATTTTAGTTCTTGTAGAGATTAGCTAACAGAAAAACATAATCTCTATATCTCGTTTTGTTTTCTATATCTAGTCTATATAAGACTGTTGTTTATTTTGAAAAAAAATATGTCTAAGGATTTAATGCAATCTTAAAATTGGTTATGACTTTTGAGCTTGAGCGCTAGCCTTCGATGATTCCCTTTGATGATTCCCTTCCTTCTTAAAAAGATAATCTGTTTTGCACGTCCGACTGATAGCTTCATAGCTTGGTTGATACAAGAACCTGAAGAGTTCTTAAAAATTACAAAAATAAAAGTGACCATTTTGCTATTCTTTTTTGTCTTTTTTTTATCATTTAGAACATTTTAATATTGTTACTCTTCATATTCATATATCTTCTTTTTTTATCGTCTTAAGAAATTCAATTTTTGTATTTTCTTTTTTTTACAGTTTTATCATCAAAGCAAAGTCAGATATATTCCTTTTCCTGCTACTTCATACTCCCTTTCATACACCCTTATGTCGTTTCACTTTCCTTAGTTTCACAGCTAAAGAAACAATAAAGATGAATGTGTAATGTTTAGAAGATTAGATTGGAAAATAAACTCTTACAAAGGATTACATTGAAAAGTCATCTCAAAAGCAACCAGAAAAATCCTTCTTGTGGGATTTAAATAGCGTGCGGATTTATAAAAAGATAAATACAACACAAATTAAAATTTAATTAGAGCTTTTAACAAGGAGGTTGTTAACAAGGAGGTTATTATTCTTAGATTAAAGTTTTTAATTGAAAATAATATTGGAATGGCTACCTAGTACTTATCACGTTTTTTGTTTTGTACAAATTTCACATGTCATATTAATCAGAGACTTCCAGCTTGCTCTGTCATAATTTCTTAAGCTATAGACATTTTTAATTGACAATTTGATAACATTTCGTGACTTTTCATAATTAACATTTCAGGAAAACCTTTTGTCTGACTAAAGAAGAAGAATGTTATTTACAAAATGCCTATAAAACGTTAAAAACGTTATTTTTCTTATGACCGCATGACCAGTCGATGGCGTCACGATAAGATACAGACATCATCAAAAAGTTCTACCCTGGTGAAACTAACGCTTGAAAACCAGATGTATGTTCAAAGACTCGTCAAGTTTTGGATTGACGTTATGTTATGAAGTTATGGACGATCTGATTTCACCAAGGCAACTTGAATCTGTAGCGTACTTCAGCTTCAGTGTATTACATCGTAGTACCTAGAGTGCATTTCATCGAAAACTTTATGGAATGTAGATTAGATGGTTGTATAAAGGATTCCTTTCTCTCTAGAGTTTTTGAATATCATCTTCTGACGGCTCGTTACTCAAGTCTTTCTTCTTGTGGTGTGGTTAAAAGATATTTCAATATAAAAACATGTAATGGCTCTCTAAGACATAAAGAAATACAGATTTTGATCAAGCCTTCCTATGTACTAACATGAATATTCGCTAGTGGGGTCTGTTACGGAGTTCTTTTTAATAGACAGTAAAGAAGTTACCTGATTATTCTTTTGTTTTAGTTTGCGTGCATACAAAAACAAACACTAATCACGGTATTATGAGTATTTTATTATGATATAATTTTTTCGTGTTTGCATACAACTAGTACCGTGACAACTAGTACCAACATAATAACAGCGATGACGCGCCGTGATTGTTCGTTCTTAACAACAGGTTTCAATTCAATATAGTTATCTCAACAATATCTTAAAGCTGGCCATTATGGAGATAAATCTATGATGAATTGTATAACCATGACAAGTAAACAATTATTAGTTAATAGAGACTTTAACTAGGAGGAAGCTTATTAACAATACTAATTTAGTTTATTTAATAAGTTTTTAGAAAAATAGATTTGCATAATTATAATAATTATTATCTACTTGCTACACAAGGGTTTAGCAGATGCTATTTTTAGTTACACGCATTGTGTAAATGCACGTATTGCGTACATTCATTGAGAAAGGACTGGACACTGAATTTCGTTTTGAAGCTGTAGCGTTTTGCTGTATTTTCTGCAGGCGGGAGATCTAAAAAATAATCTAACTGCAGCAAATCAGCTCAATTTCCCAGCATATTTTCACCATAGATTTACCTTAGTATTGAATAGGTCAAATAGTCTATCTAAATTTTTAATCCAAATTAAAGTTTTTTATTGCTTGTTATCAATAACAACGATTAGATTTTCTAACTCCGTGAAATTAATGCTACGGGTCAAAATTCAAACAAGGTTTGTTTATTATTTTTAAAATGTGCAAAAATTAAAAAAATAAATTGTCAACAAATTTATCCCATTCAAACAAAACACGAAATCAATAATGCAGAGAGAAATTAACTTATCCATTAAACCTAGGCGAGTAATAATTGCTCAGTAAATTTTTGCGAGCACTATAAGAAGCAAGAATATTAGAAGCGGGTTCATTTTCTAGAGAAGCGGGTTCATTTTCTAGAGAAAGCTATATAATCGACCGTTCAAACCGAGAGTCATCTAATTTGTTAATGTAAAAACTAATTCTATTCACTTCATTTTTTCTGTTATTAAAGCTCGAATTTCCGGATAACATATAAATAAATTAAATATAAATTAAATTTATAAATAGATATGGTAATTTCAATTGGGAGAATTAATATAGACTAGAGAGAGAATGTTTATAATGTTCAGATAAAGAAAACCCCACATTTACCTACAACCCCCCACATTTACCTACTTATTTCGACGCCTTCATACTGGATTTTTATTTTATTTTAATGCAAAGGATCAAAATAACCCCCCAAAAAACAAATTAAAAACAAAACTTTCTAAATTTTATGTTTTACATACATTACTCTAGAGATGACTATTGAATTAAATAGTTGAATCACTTATCATTGTTTATAATATGATCATAAAAAAAGCAAATACGCTGATTGTTTTGTTTGGGTAACAAATTCTGCTCTGTTTTTAATAAAAAAACAACATCAAAAATCTACCTTCACGTCTTCTTTCTATTCTTGTTTTGGAGCTCAACTTAGTTACCAATTTACTTATCAACACAATATTAAACTTGACTTCTAAATTAGATCTATTAGTTACATGAAGTAGCATGGCAGTTAATTGACAATCCTGTTTCTTTCAAGAATGTCGCGAGACGCAGCTCCAAATAATAGAAACTTTAGATCTCAACTCTAATTCGTGTTCAATATTTTAAACTAATTCTAAAAACAGGAACTGTCGAATTGGTGTATTTATTTATCAATCATTTATCACTACACCGATGCGCTAATTCAAATTGTACTGTAAAGTACTAAAACAATTTGAGTTTTAGAAAATTTCGAGTAACTTTCAGAAAATTTCAAGTAAGTCTTTATAAAGTAATATTGCATTAAATATTTTTAAATTTTTATGTAACTTTTTGTTAAAAAAAAACTGAAAAATTATGCCATTTAGCCAAATCATGATCATGTTCCATGGTGAATAATTTTCCTCAAAAATGGGGCTCTGTCGGGGGTCACTTTTCATTTTTCAAAACTTCACACCAAAAATCAGGGGAAACTTATGAACGGTTTCAAAGTAAGAAGGTAATGTAGTAAATTTTCATCCATGCAGGTACAACATGCTATGTAAGATAACTAAATGATATAGTTAAAATAGATTTTTATAAGAATTTATAAGCTTTATTTAAAATAAAGGAACATTTAATTTGAAGTGAAACGGGATTCCCGATTGGATTTCGTCTTACTATTGGTTCATTTGAATGATAGTTTTCTTAGTAAAACAACTTACAACTTGAGCATGTATACACAAGATTAAAAAGTTTCAGATTTCTTGCATATTAAGTATTCTGATATCTAATGGTTCATTATAAAGTGATTTGTTGTGATACTAACAAACACGTGGTGTATGTACACCCTCCAACTTTTCTTCACTGTAACCATTAAGACGATCATCATATAGTAAACACATGCGTCAAACAATAATATGTTGTAAGGAACAGGTTATTTTAGACACCAGGCTGTTTTTTAATAACGTTCAGACTTTCAATGAATCACGTCAAGTTGTTTATTTCACGACGACGGGATTCAAAGACGTCATGCTTGTTAACTTAACGACGCCGGGGATCACGATTGCCATTCGAAGGTTTTGCAATAGATGGTACAGCCTGTTGTTGATTAATCAATGTTCTTTGTCTAGGGTCCGAAGGTTGGACTTTCGACTCACTGTTTTGTCTTCGAATTCGTGGGTCAATTTTTTCAATGCTATTATTCGCTCGTTGATATGGATGGAATCGTTGCTGGGTGTTTCCTGGTTTGGTATTGCCACCTGCCAGAGATTCGTTGTTAGGAGGTGGTGGCGGAGGTGGTAATTGGTTATTGAAAGAATTATTTTTATCATTCACTTGCTAAATAAATAAATGGAATAAACAATGCTAGATTAAAGATATAAACACTAATCTCACACAAATTAACATTAGTAATATCAGTTAGGTTCTTCAGCAACAATTCCATAGAATCATAATTCATATACACCCATGCAATAAATTAGATAAAACATTCATGAATAACTTACGAAGAAGAAGTTAATTGCGCTTAATCACTATCTAATCCTTCGTTAATTTAATTTAAAATAGTTACATTGACTCTAGAGTATTTACTGATAATAATTTCAAATTGTTTTGCGTGCTCTTACACACAGCTTGTTACGAAATTTAAACATCATTATTTAATTTTATTATGCTATCAAAAACGACGGATATCGGAATCGGATTTTGCGTATTTCCTTTTTCCGTTCCCATCATAACTGCGAGGTTAGTTTTGACTTGTTAGTGTATACTGATATTAAAAGTGTTTCATAGGTGCAATAAAATTAATCATTTTCTGTAGATGAGAGAGAATGTGGTATCATGGAGAGTGAAGTCTAGACATTTGGTACATTTGGTTTTCTGTACTTTATGTGCTGCTGCTGGAATTGTTGTTTTTCAGGGGCTCAAGTCTTCACTATAAATTAAACTTAGCTAGCTACTGTAGTAAATATATTTACAACAAAAGAAGATTGATTTTTTAAGTGCGGTGTAATGGATTGCGCTTATCACTACTAAAGTTGTGTGAGTTGAAAATCAGGAAAACATTGTATTTTACAGTGAATATATGGATTTTCATATATATTTACATTGGTACCTATCTTTGTAATTGTCATCAACATTGGGTAACATTAATATTAACTACTACACTAACAAATAAAACAAGGAACTAGCGACAGTTTAAACACCTTGATTAAATTTTAAAATGAGTTAAAAATAAAATTTTGGTACGGTCAGTTAAATAAGTAAGTTAATTTTATAGACTTCCATCCTTTAATGTCATACACAAAATCAGAAAAACTTACATACGGTAGCATTATATACAAATTGCCAGTTTTGTAGCTAATATAAATCATTGTTATGTCATGTTTTGACTGATCATGAAATATGAATTATTGTTTTAAACCAAGGAAGTAGATTTACTTTTTGTTTTATATTGGTTACACACTCTTTCTCTTATTTTTCTATGGTTGAACTAAAACCTACTACAACCTACTTAACACCCTATTCATCAAAAATAGCTACGAGACAATAGCGTGCTTATTAATGATTATGATCAATGCATATCAGAAAAATGGGATTATCTACAATTCTAATGAACGGTTACATACGGACGGGTGTCCAATAAAAACGGTTTAAAACATTGGAATTTGACATGAACAGAGCTTATTCGGCTTAAGAGAAAAAGATTACATTAATTAGATTATTACATTAATTGTATTTCTTATTCAATAGCTTCGTTATTTAATTAATTAGAGGAATGCTTTTTTCTTTATAGTGATTATCATTCTACAGTCATTCTACAAGAATAGCTCAGTTTTATTCATATTTTATGTGTTATGGAACGTGTTCTTTATTTAACACCGGTATCTTATGTGTGAAGCGTAGTGGATACAACCAGCCAGACTGATTCTGGCGTAACTTAGTGCTCCCATTTGCACCCAAAGGATTTTAGTATTTATACCGTGCTACTGCTTTGATGAATAATTAAGGGATTTATTTTATAGTAAGATTAAAATGTCACGATCATAAGTCGTGTGCATTAATACTTCTCGTGAAAATTGTATTCGACAAAAAGTTCAAATGATCTAAAATACAAAATTCTTGACTTTCGAATAGGGTTATGAACAACTTGTTGTTAACTTTCGAATAGCTTTATGAGCAACTTGTTGTTAACTTTCGAATAGGTTTATGAGCAACTTGTT
>JAUELD010047369.1:0-10527 GCA_031471615.1 Aglantha digitale | reverse complement strand
TCAAGATTATTATTCGAGTATATGGTGGAAAAGAGCATGATACATTGAGGTCATTACGGTAAGTGACAATTTTGTAACAAAGGTACAATTATCCAAAGAAAATCTTTTTAACTAGGTTTACTTTTCTTTCTTTGCTTGATTTAGAATGTCAATAGTTAGTCTTAAAAAGTGACATGGTGTATTAAAGATTTTAGGTGCCGTTTGATATTGATTTTCAGTAGTTAAGTCTTTCAAAATAGTATTCGGTGTTTTTAAGGAAAGATTATTATAATTCAATAAAGTAAGTCTTAAACTGTCACAATCATCCAATTAAGTCGCTTAAACCTTAATTCATCTTGTAATATATATTTCTAAAAGAAATATACGACAAATGATAAATATATTTTCACTTCTCTTTCGTCTATAGTTGGAGAGAATAATATTTTACAGTAAGAATGACAAAATAGGTTCTTTGTTAAAAAAAAATTGACTGACTAACAAAGACACTTAATTTTAATTGTAAGTCAAGAAATGTCACTCAAATTCATTGTAATTTTTTGATCCTGCTGCTTATCCAAAGAAGCTGTCTAAGTCAAAATTATACTCATTTCTGTTTTTTTGTGCTTTTTTGAGCCACAAAAATGCCACACTATTTTTGAACTTGATCATAGTGTTCAATTATTCATTTTGAGTTTTCTTATTTCTAGATGGTTTTCTGAAATGTAAAGTGAAAATTTGTTGATAAGAATATATTGTGGATGTTGTTTCAGACAATCAAAAAAGTAAAATCATATCAAGTGAAAGCCTTCGAAGATTGGTTGAAGATCAGGATGTATTTATTTCTCTAGTCTTGATATTTTTATTATTTGTCAAGGTACTGGATCTGGAAAATATTTGATTAACAAGCTTTGTCATATGTGTTCAGTACTCTGCTAGAAGTTTTGTTGTATCTATAAGTCCTTTGATTCGTTTAATGGTAGAATGGCTTATAGCTTATTTTTAGGTTTATACAAACTTTTTTTATTTTCCTATGTAAATTTTTTTCCTGTGTAAATATATAGACTACATCTAAGACTACTTTAAAAAAATATCAGTTTTAAGGCTAAGGCTATTCATGTATTAACTAATAAATCCTTATTTCTTATACCTTTCATACAATCTTCAGGTAAAATCGTGTGAAGTTTGACAACCATTTTAAAGCTATAAAGGATCCACTTAGACCAATTAAAGTAAGTGAAATTACAGTGTATTTAATGTTTGTTTTTAAAACACCCTCCTTGTATCAAAGAGTTCGAGCTGGAGTATTGAGCTGTTAGTTACTGTATTGATTTGCCTGATTTTTTAATATTTTCAAGGTATTTGAAAAAGTTCTATCATTGTTTATTCTAGTTAAAAAACATTGTTAAAATTTTTCACTTCTCTTTCTTCAATTTGTTTTAACTTTAAATTATGATAACTTGGGAACGGAAAGAGCTTTTTCCATGAAATTGTTTTGGAAAATCTTTAATTCTTTGTCCCAACACATCAGAATCCTCATATTTTTTCAGCATGTAATATAGCAGTTACTGGTTAGAAATAATAGTTAACATCTTATTTCGTTTGTTTCTTTGCAAAAAATTAACATAAATTGTCACAGAAACGTTAAAAACACTACAGACTGTTACTTTTCCCCTTATAATACCTGATGAAGAAACAAACGTTATTGAAATTCTGGGTTCAAATCCCAACAAGAGCCTACATTGTATTGTGTTTACAACTGGAAAAGTTTTACCATTATTTTATTCCAATTATACTAACTTTTAAAATAATCGATTTGACTGTAGTATATGGCCCTTATGTCATACATCACTCAGTAAATTTATTAAAATCTTTATAAAAATAATTTGATTAAAAAAATTTACGAATAAATAATGCGTTAGTGTTGGTTTTTGTGCCACTACTTGAATCTTTATTGTATGTGTTTACTATTGATTTTATTCTTTGAGCCCAATGATTCTATTTTCAAAATCCTTGGAATTGAACTATAGTGTACCTATATCCACAAGCAAATGGCCAAGATGAAAATACAAATAAGATATTAAAAGGGTGAATGTCTATCATGTCTGTTTAAAATCAAATTTTTGTCCTAGATGTTTGTACTGCAAGATATGTATAGAAAGATATTTAGCTTTCATTCCAAGTGTTGTTTCATTAAACATAAGGAGATTTCATTGCTGAGAATGGAAAGACATACATCAACAAAAATATCTCTATTTGAGATTATGTTTGGTGGCAGATCATTTATTCAAAATTGTAAAACCTTTGATGTAACAAACAAGGTATACTTATGTCTATAAATTTAAATTTAAGACAATGATACGTGTTGTTTACTTTAACTAATGTATATTTGTCAGGAAGCTGTTAGGTAGTTACTTAATGAAGGGGTGGGTGTATAATTTACTCAAATATGAGAATAAAGGCAAATAAAGTTTAACACAAAACCTTTTTCTTTTAAGAATTACACATTAGAAATACTTTTAATGGCATCTTAATGGAGTTGAGTTTGAATGAGTAAATAAATAAACATCTATTAATGGAGATAAACTCTATTTAGTTTCTAAATTTGCGGTATTTCGAAGGGTTTTTTTACGTATACGTATAAACCAACATAAAGAAGCAATATTTCTAGGACATCATAAAAAATCAGCTATTGCCGATCATACAAAACTGTGACGGTACAATAAATGAAGAGCAACAAAACACCATAAAAATCGAAAGTCGATACTTAGATCGCAAAGTAAGGGAAGCGTTAGAAATTCATTACCACCGATGCAACTGTAAGTATGGTGGTATGAACCAAGATGACGGAACTTACGTAACAACCTCATTTTGGAAATCCTTGCTGAGAATTTGTAAAGATACCCTTAAAAAGCAAAAACGTTAAAACTTATTTTATTTTATATATTTTATTGTGACGCTTGAAAAAGGAGGAAGAAAAAACCCTCCGAAATATCGCAAATTTAGAAACTTAATGGAGTTAATCTCCATTAATAGATGTTTATTTATTTACTCATATTAAATTACATACTCTTAAAATCAGATTTTTATAAGTTACCTGTTATAAGCATAATCATATTGATGGCATGGCGTCGCACACCAGGTTTAATTTTATTTTAAAAAGATCAACATTAAATTTTTTTACTATTTCATTTTTTTTAAAATTTATTTCACTTAAATAAGAGATTTTTTTACATTTTTTTATAGCAAGGAACAAACATAACTTAATGTAATTTTATTTTATGAAAGCGGTGTTTTGATTGGCTAATATTATTTTCCAAACGGTATTTTTATGGTTTTTGATTGGTTGTTTTATCTATTTAGAACATTCTTGACATTCTGAAAACAACATTGAGAATTTGTATTCATCATTTCTTATAGCGGTCGAATATACAAGTCATATTTAACCTGTTGGTATTTATCCCCTATCCCAGTTACAAAGTAGTACAATAGGTACTAGGTGTCAATACCACGTAAGGATCAAGGCAGTAAAGATGGTCTTCTGCACAGTCTCAGCAGGTGGCAAGTAGACGAAGACCTGGAAGACGTAAAAAGAGGGTGCAACAGCACCAGATGTGGATGAACAAGCAAACAAACAGAAAAAGGGCGTGGTTATCAAATGGAGCGATTAAACGATGAAAAGATAAAACTAATAACAAAGTTGGAAAGGAAGCAAGCTGCCATCAATGATCTGCTTTATTTACCAGATAATGCTACAACTATAAGAGAAGAGATGGATCGAGTGAACGATTTGATCAAGTTGAGGCAATCCCTTCATAAACATATGCTAGGAGTAGATCCTGATTATAATGAAGACGTTTGGTATGTACAACATGATGAAAATGTGAAGAAAGAAGTTCAAACGCCGAATCAAAATTAAAGTCACTGAGAAGTAGAAATAATGCATCGAGCAGAAGTTCATCATATAGCAGAAGTAGAAGAGCCATAGAAGAGAAGCTGAAACTAGCGAAATTGAAGACAGAAGCATCATTTCAAAGAAAGAGAGGGCAGATGAAAGTTGAAACGGAATCTAGCAGAACAAAAGCAAGACTGACTATACAAGAGCAAGAGGGTTTAAAATCAACATCTTATCTTGGAGATATTAAAGGTTGCTTCTAATGCCTATTTGATGCCTCCTAACAGATATTTTGTGAAACCTGCTCCTTCTCAAACGTGAATGTTATAACTAAAGTGTCAACAACCACAAAACCATCAATATGTCCACCTGATGAAAGGCTCCAAGAAGAGATTTAACCTAAATCAGAAGATTCCCCAACTAGAGAAGAGCTACTACATGATGCTAGATCTGTGATAACAACTTATAATCCATCACCAAGTGAGTATTAAATCAGATATAATCAATCAGGATCTGATGAAACATGGTACATGCAGAAGATATGAATGTCAGGTGTAGTAGTAATGTAGTACAACAATACAGCTATGCAACTTGTAGTAGTTAACATTATTAATCGTGTTAAAAAAGAATAAAAATATGTGATCCAATAGTACGGTGGTCCTATATTAACATTTTAATTTTCCATTGGTTTAAAAAAACGGTCCCACCTTTTGAGATTTTGAGAGCATTTTGATTGGTTGAAATATGTAGACAGACATTTCATTGATTAAGATTCATCACGTGACGTTTGCATAATTAAGGAAAAATTCAAAGATTTACTTTGTTTTCCAAGTCTTTACTTATTTTCAAACTTCGCTTTGCTTATTTCTAACTAGTATAATATTTAAGAACAATTTCATTTTTTTCCATTAAAGATAATATAAAAGTTTTATATATTTTTATTTCTATGGGACGTGCCTTATCAAGTCTCTAGAAAGTCTCGAGTGCACGAATGAATATCAACATAATATAACATTAAATAGTTGTTTTGTTAGGGTTTAAAACACGGAGCTAAAAAACATATTTACCATCCACCATAATGGATTATCTATATTTGGATAAATGGATAATCTTCGTCAAAAAATATGTCTAAATACCAAATTTTAATTATTTTAGATTATCAGATCAACATTTAGGTCTAATTTTCACAAATTTACGGTCACCAATGAAACAAGTTTTACATAAAAAGTGGTAATAAAAAAGTTCAAAATCTTTGCAGTAAATAGGTGTATTGTTTTGTTAGTTTTATAGCGGTGTTTATACCAGTTTATTATATCATTTAAGAGTCAAGTTATTTACGTCGTTTGTAGGAACTATGATGGTAGTTTTCCTTTTACTGTTTTAACGGCATTTGTTTTGCATATCGATATCAAATTTCCTGCTTTCTTATTACTACTAACTGTTGCAAGCGATTAATTTTCAATTGAGAGAAACTGCTAAATTGCGAAAATGAATCTTACAATTTTGTGAATTTTTCTTTCATTAAGCTTATTCTACTCGATTTACTATGAATTTATTAAAAGATTAACTATTATACTTTCAATGAACGTAAAACTGCTAGTTGGTCCGGTAGGTTTTGATGATGTTATGTATCAGATTTTAGGTTGTTATCGTCTCTATTTTAAAAAAAGATGTAAATATGTTAAAGTTATGAAAATATTCAGTAGTAAAAAGATGAATTGCATATATTGTTACACCTAAGTTAAAACTTTTGACGATAAGTTTGTTCAGGTGACGTGTTTCGACACGTTAACTTGATCCTAACTCTAGCTAACTTTTTTTACCCTTGCCATGTTATGTCAGCCGTTTCCAGTTTTTAAAAAAGGGCATAGGTAGTTATGTATATAAAATAATTCTATTTGGTACTAAAAGTTACCAGTTACTAAACGTTAGTTAATAAATTTACAAGAAACAAAGTTCTTATGGATAAAGGCAATATAATATCGCCCACCCGTTTTTCTTTTCTGTAAAAGAATGACTACCAGTCTACTTTAAACTCTTAAATACCAATTCAAATAGAATTCCAAGCCTTTTATAGTAAATCTTTTATAAAAATATCTAACAAAACTTAAAATATTTCGTTTCAAAACGCAATTTGATAGAAAACTACATAATTAATTATGTTACCAAAGTTAGCGATGTTGAATACATGATTTCACAGTCTCGGCAAAATAAATTTTCCTTCGCCGAAATTGGGAGGTAAAAAAACGTGATAAAATCAAATTTTATTTTACGGAGTAGAACGTGGTAAAATCAAATTTTATTAAATCTCTGGACATTCATTGCTTTTTTAGATTTAAAAACTACTGATAAGTGTAAAAAACAAAGATTTTCGATCTAACTTTTGCAATAAAAAGTCCTTCTTCGGCCTTAAACTTTATATTTGTGATGTAATCCCTACTCTTCGCAACCGAAAATTGATGTTGATGAAAAGGCGAAATTGTGAAAAAAAAAATGAAATTATGTATTGGTGAAAACAAAGTTTGTGCACCGCGCACTCCATTTATTTAGATACTATTTTAGATATATCTAGCACCACTTAAAATGTTAAAAATATACTTCACATATTTTTGTAGCTCAATAACTTGTTAAGGTATCATCTCCCAAAGGAAAAAGAATATAATTTTTAATTATAATAAATGCAAAAAAGACCTTGGAAGCGAAGTTACAAACACGATTCCCCTGACTAGACTATTTTTAAACTTGAACCGTTTTTATTATATATAGGAGTATATTAAAAAAGAATATATTTGATTTGATTTGAATCAATATATAATATAATAGGAATAAACAGACAAAACTAACAAACAAAATTTATTTAAAAAAAATGGAGTTAAAACTGTTCTGCTTGAAATCAAGGCTCGTCAGCATCATGCTTGAATGAAAATATCTACATTTCTGCTTTACCTTTCCATTCTAGACATGTACAGCTACAAACGCATAACTCACAATACGAAAAACAAATGGAAATAAAATTTGAAAAAAGTTAATTGTTATTTAGAAGAAGTTATTATTTCGAACTAAAACTGAAACACCCTATTTTTATATGCTTGTTGTTAAATTTATCTCGTTTAGGAATCGCATCACAAAATATCAAACAATTTTTGAACAGGATCTTTCCTACAAGTAATAGTTTTAGTCAATTTTTGAACAGGATCTTTCCTACAAGTAATAGTTTTAGTCACCTGGAAAAATGTAATTTTTTAGCAAACTAAAAACTGAGAAATTAATTGATTTATATTTGTAATACATTTGAACTCAGCATTTGTAAGATTTATATAGTATTACCTATTGGAATTACCTTTTTTTTAGACTTAACTAAGAACTTTTTCAGTCTCCCGTATAAATATTCAAGCTTTTTAGTTCTTAAATATGCCTAAAGATTCATATCAACATTTTTCGGTTAGTTAAACCCAAGATACAGTCATCTTTGTAACAGACTTTTACTTAGTGCAGATGTGAGAGCTTTATATACTTTATATAAAGATACACACAACATAAACAATTATTTTATGCTTGTAACTGTAATTAAATACATAGATGATGATGAATGTATTTAAAAAAGTTTTACTATATTCTTTCAATATTTTGCAAAAAGGGTGCACTTAAGGGTGCATTTGAAGTTCAAATCTAAAATTAAATTTAAAGCTACAGCAAAATTTAAAATTATAGATTGTCTTTTTTAGCAAAAATAATTTATTCTATTACTAAAGAAGTTGATGTTAGTGCTTTCTTAAAACATTCAATTGAAAATTCTTTAGTAGGCCCATCAGAATCTTCAAGGAAACGTTTAAGAATTTTTCCAACAAAGAAATATGGCTTGTTTTTAGTATTGTAATAACCCCCGAAAACCTTTCCTTGCAAATAAGCTTCATTCACTTCCTTCAAAAATGAAGAGAGATACTCAAAGGCTTCGATATCATTTGAAGGTGGAAATAATATGTTATCATCAAGAGAAGGAACTTCATCTGCATCGTCGCTATCTTCGTCTGTATCGGCAATATCTTCATCAGTCTTCGCTAAAATTCTGGGAAATGATCTTCATAATTAAGATTTCCATATATAATTTTTTGTGGGATGATTTCGGCTCGACAGTAATTTAAACTCTTTTGTTTTGTTTTTCCTCTTTCTTTTCACGTTTTTTCCTTCTTCCTGGGCAGCTCTTCAAATTGATAGTCACTTGTTACTATAGAACAAAACGGATTAACTTTTCTTCTTTAAGCAATAGGTTTTGTGTTTTTTCGGCGTTTGTAAAGCATCGATCTTTTTTAATGCTATTTCCTTAAAATAAGATTTTGGCGTGATGTTTGGCTAAAATCAATTTGATATCTATTAATGTCATTTTTGTGGGATCGTCATCTGGTACAATGAAAGCCACCTTTTTTCCTTGCTTTACACCAACCACTACAGATGCAGGAGCATGCAGATCGGGAGTTGTTGCTATTGGTGTTGATATAATTTCTTCTTCCACGATTTCATTGGTTTCCTTATTTTCTTCTGCGTTGATAAGTCTTTTGATTTCTCTAGCCGAAATATTTGGTTTAACTTCACCAACTTACTTGTCATATATCTTTTTCAAAGTTACACTGAACCTGTTGACTTGGTTCTATCACAAGGGAATATACATCAGGGTTACATAAGTGGGTAACAAACTCTTATTTTGTCAGGCGACTTCGAACTACTTTTAAACGTTAAAAGAGAATATCTCCCTGGTATCATTTAAGTCCTTTAAAAACTGATACGTCTAACGGCTGTTACAATTCGGTGGTATGTTGCAGTAACTTCATAATCGTAACATTATTGTAACTTGCCAGTTTAACAGTACCATACCAAACATGGGAAAGATGACCATCATATTAAAAGTCTGGGTATGACCGTGTAGTCTTTTGCCATTCCTCGAACCATTTATTGAATGTTTCTACATCAACCCACCAGAAGAGTTGCCATATAACCATAGATAGTTCTTGCTACCCTTCGGAATGTCAGGTTGTCTTGACGTGTTTACCGTCAAACACAATCATCGGGGGCATTTTTTTGCCTGAAGCAGATACAGCAGCCATAACGGTCGCAAAATTTACCTGCAAAACAAAGTTAATTGCATGATTTACAGATTTAACTTATAAATAATCTTAAGATAGTATCAAAGAAACTTACTAAAAGGGTCTTTTGACCTTTTCCTAAAAAAAAGCCTTTTAACTTCGATAGTTCACGTGGGAGGCCACATTCATCGCGATTCCAAATAAGGTCAGGTCGTTCTTCAATATTGAGATTCTTGATTGTTCTTTCAAGTAGTAGGTCATAATAATCGTAAATTACAAGCGGGTTTGTAGTCGCATTGCGGTACTTAAAGTTGTTGCTTGTTACGCCTAGAGATTACTCTTTTTAACCAACTCTTTCGCGATGGTTAACCTTTTTTTCCACGTTGGTGTTCATTATGCTCAACGTAGGATTGTACCAACTCACCAATGTCTCTCATACCGAATCACAGATCTACAAGCGATGTAACAGTCTCTGATAGATCTTTACTTTCTCTTTACTCTCTTTATAGATCTTTACTTTCAGTAAATACCTAAAGTTAAGTATATATATTTAATATATTTATAAAGTTAATATATTTCAAGCAAAACTATAATTAATTTTTATATAAATATATATAAATAATTATTTGATAATTACATTACAATAATGTACCTCTTTACATTATTGCCCCTCACTGTTTTTTCATTAATATGGCGATCAAGAGTAGATCTTGGTATATTGTACTTTTCAGCTAATTTGCGTACTGAAGTTTTAAAGATTTCCTTTCCTCCAAAGCATCATTTAAAACTCTATCTGACCAGTGTTTTCTTGGTGAAGGTTTGTAATTTTATCTTTTTTTTATTAATTTTTTTACAGCTAAAAACGATAATAACTTTCAGTAAATTATTATTATGCAAAAAGAACAAATCTAACATGCTTCTAAACTACCCGGATGAAAATTAATTCCCGTAATTACCCCAACCTTTTTTTTCACAAATGGCGTACGAGTGGTTAAATATCGCATTTCTTGACATATAAAAAAACAGCTAAAAATAGAATATACGCCCATATATGGAATGTGCCGTATATAGTTTAATTTTATGCTCCACGTGACTTGTTGTGTATAAACAAACCAAAATGGCAGCCGTATAGTCATGAAAAGACGTGAAAATCAGAACAGAAGAAGGAATATAAATGTAAACGATACAACCCTAGAACACAGAGTGTTATTTTATAGGTGGATAGTTTCAGATCAATGGATAATGCAATATTTTTTACCGAGGCTTGATATATTTAAGGTGTTTTTATGATTTATCTATATGTTTTATGTTTTTTTTTCAATCAAAATTAAATAATCTGCTCCATGCAGTCCTCATTCTTTAAAGCTACCTACAGCCTTAATAGTTAAGAAATGCACAAGCTACTGGAAGGTTTTTATCTAGGAGAATGTGCCTTAGACTTAAATTGGTTATAAAAAAACAATTTTACAACAATTTGGTTTTACTGTTTTATTTAACCTTCTTATTTTGCTTTGTTGGTTTTTGGTTAGCTAAAATATGTATCATCCACCAGTCAACACATTACAGCAAAAGCTGAGC
>JAUELD010047368.1:0-26872 GCA_031471615.1 Aglantha digitale | reverse complement strand
AGTTTTAAGTAAATTTTTAGAAAATTCAACATTAATTTTGTTTTTTATAAGATGATGAATAAAACCAGGCAAAATGTCTAGTAACTTCAATGAAAAATTATAGTCATGACGAAGACAAATAAACAGAAATACCAATTTGTATATGTAGTGAATTTTCACTTATTAAAGGACAAAGATTAAAAGCTATTTTAATTTTCTTTAGTGTCAATAAAACTTGTTTTTAAAAATTTATTGCTATTCTTTTAAAAACTTCGTTTTTTGATGAATAGAAAAAAAAGACTTAAAATTTTGGTAACTATAAAACTGTGGTATTTTTTAATTTAAAGCAAGTTTTGTTCGATTATCATTTTCAACTAACATTCATTACCTTCAAAAAAAATTGCTGCATTTAGCAAGTTCTTATGTTATCACAAAGCTTATTTTATTCTTAGAAAAGTTAGGTAATCCAAAATATAATACTAACTTTATTTACCTTAATTTTTTTATGTTGAATTGATAGTACCATTGAAAAAACAACATGTTGCAGGTTGATATAAAAGCATGAGATTAGTTGTTTGTTGAATAAATAAATCATCAAATCATCTGTGATGATAATTGCATAATTTTAACAGTCTGTATTTGAAGATCTATATTAACAAATGCATATCAATGCCTCATTTTGACGAAAATTTTAGATTTAAAATGGCATCAAGAAACTTTTATAATATTTTAAAATATGTAAGTTTTCTGCAAAACATGTCTCCGTGGCGCAATTGGTCAACGCGTTCGCCTGTTAACCGAAAAGTTGGTGGTTCAAACCCACCCGTGGACGCTCTACTAATTTGGTATTGTTATAGTATGTTTGATATATAAATATTTCCTTGAAATGGAGTTTTAAGTAAGTTTTTAGAAAATTTAACAGCAATTTTTATTTTATAAGATGTTGAATAAATCCAAGCAAAATGTGTAGTAATTTCAATGAAAAATTATAGCCATGACGAATACAAGTAAAGAGCAATACCCATTTGTATCTGTAGTGAATACTCAGTTATTAAAGGACAAAGATTAAAATCTATTTTATTTTTTTTTAGTAGCAATGAAATGTTTTTTCAAGTATTTATTGCTACTCTACTAAAAACTTCGTTTTAAATTTGTGGTAACTATAACGGCCTTTGGCTGTTAACCGAAAAGTTGGTGGTTCAAGCCCACCTGGGGACGTTTTGCTGCTTTGGTATTGTCATAGTATTTTCGATATACGAATATTCCCGTGAGATTGACTTTTAATTAAATTTTTAGAAAATTTAACTGTAATTTTTTTAATTTTTTTTTAAATATATATGCTGAATAAAACCACGTTCCATTTTGAAGTGTACGTAAGCATTATTTTCAATTAGCTTCTGTAAATTTTTCACAGGTCAACTTGAGTTCTTCTATTTAATTAAAAATATTGGACTTAATTTTTTTCCTGAGAATATTGCTTAGGTTGGATTGCCTGATTGAAAGGAAGTTGATATTAGTGGAACTTTGTATCCCTGCTGAATTATATTCAAAAATTTTGGGCCGCTTGTCAATGGTTCCCAGTTTTCACCTCCTTGCTTGTGCAGATTGTTCTAGCTGTGGAAATACTGACCTCACTAAAGGGTGAATTTTCGGAAAATCTACTACTACAGAATTGGGAAACAGAGAATGGTTTAAAAGAGACTTTTTTAACATCTTGCAGCTCTTGCGAAAGCGTTAAAATGCCTTCTTCTTTCATGATAACCTTGAGGAACATGTTTGCTTGGCGGTGTTGGCGGTGCTGATGAATAGATGCTGTTAACCGGTTTACTGAGGAAACTGAACAAACATTTTGGCTTTTGTTTAGTTGTGTTATCTTTATTAACTTTTCCTCAAACTTTTCGTTAAAGAGATAACTATTATCTTTGTCATCTTAGAAACTGTTCAATAACTCCTTTACTTTTGAAAGACTGTCAAGTGTAGTAAGGATGTTATTTTGTTGCGTGAATGTTGTATTATTGAGTATTTTGCAAACTAACAATACAAGTTACTCGAAAAGTATGCATACCTCATTAAATTGCTCAGCCTCATGACTGGTCTCCTCCTAAGAATTTTTTACCCCTTCCATCATGGTCCAAAGTTTAGACAGTGGACCAAATAATGATAAAACCTTGTCTTGAATTGTTTTAATATGTTTTTCATGATTTAGAGTCAAAACCTTTTTACTTTCATTTAATATTTGTTTGATGTACCAATTAGTGGGATTAAACTAACTGTTTAGTGGGATTAATGTACTGGATTTGTACTCGATATTTTTTCGTTAATGTCCTCGTCAATTATGTGGACATAAAGATATTTGTTGACATCTATTTGTTGACAGTCTAAATGATCAGTGGGTAGTTTCCACTCGTTTTCACTTTTTGATTCATGTTCAAATCGGCTTATTTTTGCCTTGCGAGGGCCCTCTTCATCAGTTCATCAGCTGAACTGATGCTTCTCTTTACTGCTCTCAACGTAGTTGTAGAGTCATCGGTATCTTGCTTCTCAGGTGTAACAAGATCAGTTGCCTGCTATATACAACCATTAACTAAAATACTGCTGCAAAAATATGTAGCAATAGTAGATTGATACATATAAATACTATTTTATTAGGGTTAAGTATTGATTGATAATATAAGCTGATTAGAGTCATTGCTTTGAAAAGAACTTACTGTGCGTCCATTTTGTTTTGTGAAAAACAGGAAAAAAGGCCGACTTCAGCTTTTGAGCATAAAAGGGCATAATCCATTATTCGATCGGGCGGAAAATTTATGAAATGAAATTTAAATATATTAGGATTGATATTTTTGAGAGAATTCGGATCTCCTTCAGTTACACCAACACATTTTGATTTCACTTGTCAATTTTTGACAATTAATCAAATAGGACATTATATAAACTTTTATTGAATTTTGTATAAACATATATTGGCTCTCTGTGCGACTCTCCAGCCAAACACTCGAAGAGTAAAATCTAGTGAATGATCATCGAATAATTCAAATTTCGGTAAAATATTCTTTGCTTAAGAAAGGGATGAAGGTGTAATAATTAAACGAAATTGTCATAAATGTCCATTTTCGAATTTTTTTTTTTCTTTGGAAACTACCATACGTACTTTAAAATGGGAAAATCATTTTATATAGAGGAAGAAGCAGAAGTAGAAGAAAAACAAGAAGAATTAAATTACTGATCAGATAAAAATCCTCACGCTTAGTTTATATGGTGCAAGTAAAACGAGGTGGAATTTCGGTTTAGTAAGGTTTGGAACATATTTCACAAAAAAAAATATTTTTGTGATTGTACGAGTAAGTTTAAAAAAACATATTGCAGTTCCTAAGCCTTTACTTTTATGTCTACTAACTATGAAACAAAACAAAAATAATAAATCTTAAAATCGTTACTGCATGGTTTCAGCAAAATATTCATATAAAGAAGATGTTTAATGATAACAGGAATATGTTTTTAATTACCTCTTTAATTACCACAATTACCTTTTGTTCCTTTTTCATCGTTGTAGCATAAACCATTGGTTTGCACCAGAGTTATGTCTGCTTCGTTAGACCTATCTTTAACTTATCAAATGGCTAATGGAAGCCTGATATTCGGAATATAAAGGAATCTTTATCATCTCATTATACACCAACATGTTTTCTGGTTTACAAGTATTAGATCAATGTCCGCTTTCACAACTTTGTCAGTGCAGATAGATTGACATGGTGCACTAAAACGAGTTGAAATCGCTGAAGATTGATAACTCTGACGGGTTTGGAGACAGAAGTTGTGTTATTAAAGAAAGAATTAACTCGTACATTTTAGTCACGTGTGTTGATTAATTAAAAAGAAACTTTTATTTTAGCTTTTTTATTCAAAATCCTCATAAGGTTTATTTACTAAAAAACTATTTACTTTTTATACTAAATCTTGTTTTAGCTAGACACAAACCGCGCTGGTGATTTTCAATACATTAATGATACATTAAAGACTTTAACATGCATGCGAAAAAATTATTCTTTTAAGCACTCCACTTCACAACTTTATCTTTTTAGCAAAGAATGTTTGTATTTAATTTTTTATTCGTTACCTTGTTTCTTTTGCTCTAATATACCAAACAATGCTGAATACTGAAACCAAAAAAGAAGATAAATGCTTTTCAAAAAAATCTGAATATTTGATAAAAAAGAGGTGTTCCGAATAACTTAGAAAAATTAGATGGAATACTAATTGGTCTAAAATTTTCTTTCGAGTTCTTAGAATATTTTTATAAATCGGTGTTATGTCATCATTTTTAAAAATTCCAGGAGAAATACCTTTTTTGATTGAGAAGTTTAGAGAAGAAAGTAGATTGTAGAAGTAGAAAATAAAGCACTATTTCCCTTACATTTCTATTTAATAGCAATGATGCTTGGATGATTTTATACATTTCGATTACTCTTAATACTCTTACTCTTATTATTATTATATCATATCTTATTATTATTATTATATCACAGCGAAATTTTGAGATTCAGCTTCAGAGGTATTAACAAGCGCTATATTTCTATTCGTTTTTGAGAATCGCTTCTTTTGTTGTAATGATGTATGAAGGACTGTAAGTAAAAAGTTTTAGATTGTGTTAAATTATTCAACATCTTTATTAAAAAAAAACAATTACAGTTAGATTTTCTAAAAAATTACTTAAAACTCACGGAAATATGAGTATATCAAACATAATATGACAATACCAAAATCACCAACCTTTCGGTTAACAGCCGAACGCGCTAACAAATTGCGCCACGGAAGCATGTTTTACAGAAAACTTTCATATTTTACAATGTTATAAAAGTTTTTTGAAGCCATTTTAACTCTAAAAGTTATGTCAAAAAGAGGCATTGACATTTGTTTGTTAATTTAGATCTTGAAATACAGACTGTTACGATTATGCACTTATTATCACAGATGATTTGATGAATTATTTATTCAACACACAACTATTCTCATACTTTTTTGTCAACCTGCAACATGTTATTTTTTGAATGCTACTATCAATTCTACAAAAAGAAATTAAAGAAAACAAAGTAAGTATTATATTTGGTATTACTTAAGTTGTTAAAGAATAAAATAGGTTTTGTGATAAAATAAGAACTTGCTAAATGCAGCAAATTTTATTGAAGGTAATGAATGTTAGTTGAAAAAGATAATCGAATAAAAGTTGCTTTAAATTAGAAAATACCACAGTTTTGTTATTACCAAAACAAAGTTTTTGGTAGAGTAGCGATAAATACTTGAAAAAACATTTCATTGCTACTAAAAAAAATCCAAATAGCTTTTAATCTCTGTCCTTTAATAAATGAGTATTCACTACATATAGAATTGACTATTGCTTTTTATTTGTCTTCGTCATGGCAATAAATTTTCATTGAAGTTACTACACATTTTGCCTGGTTTTATTCAACATATATATTTAAAAAAAACAAAAAAACTTACAGTTAAATTTTCTAAAAATTTACTTAAAACTTAATTTCAATTTCTTTATTTGTTTTCGTCATGGCTATAATTTTAAAGTGCCCTTTCCGAGTGTAAAATCATCTGGAAGAATTGCCTATAATGAAGTGACAAATGGTAACACCCCTTTTATCAAGGAAAATTTGATAGTATACGATCAACAGAATGTTTATATGTGGTTAATGATGTTGATATATGTGAGAAATGTAAATTTATTCTCAAAAATCTTTCGAAATATAAGCAGAGAGCAATCAAAAAACAAGTAACAAAAAATGATAGAATATCATCTTCTTCGTCAACTAATCTTAAAACATTCAAATTAGACGCAAGGTTAAAAAATGCACTAATCTCAAAAGAAAGTGCCCTCAATAAATTGGCAAGATCTAGTCAAGAACTTGAATCTCATCTTGAAAAAGAATCAATAAATCAAACGAAACTGATTAAATCACTATTTTAGAAAATCATTAATGAAAAATGCCTAGTTTTGAGGAGGGTACTCCTCAGAGGACATTAAGAAAACATCAATGAGAACAAGCTTCTAATTATGACAGCAGAGGAATGACATCCGTTAAATATCCGATGGTGCTTGAGCATCAAAATAATTTCATAATGCTTGTCTTTTGATAAAATACGTTTTAATTCTGGGCTTGATTTTTAAAAAAGCACTGAAAAAGTAGTCTGTTTTACTGAGATGGGTATACTGAATGAGGAAACAAAAACACTGATAAACAGCTTGGATAACAAACAAAAGTTAGATGAATCTTCGAAAGTTGCATCTTATGTTATCATTTTTATAATAAAAGGATTATTTTCTAAATTATGTGTCCCTATCGGCTTTTTTCCTTCAACTGGTTTTCGGGGTGAAGAATTATGCCTCTTAGTGTTGGAAGCAACCCGGATTTTTAAACCTTGGCCCATTCAAGTGAGAAGTTGGACAAGTGATGGCGCACACCAAACCATAAACTGTACCAAATTTTCAGCACTAAAGAACCGTTTCATTATGTAATGAATGTGTTTAATAATGTTAGAAATATATATTTTATATCAGACCCCCCTCATCTTTTAAGGAACATAAAGGAACAATTTGGAGAACTCACATGGGAATTTAAAATCAAGAAAACCAATAGTAAGTAATGATGAAATTTTTATAATTGTAATTACTTTTTTGTAAAATGCTGCTTATTTGCAACAAATCACAAAATTAAATATATATATAAATACACAAAATTAGATAACATCTTTACATAATTTTCATACGAAAATCGATAAATCTAAATATTTTAAGAATAAATAAGAATTTAAACCATTTTTAAAATAATGAACATTTCTTAACAGCGTAATCAAATAGAGATCAGCTGGATGCATATTGTCGATGTATGACAAGTGGGATTTAGGATTGCACAGAGCTGTTGTTGGTGTAAGAATGTTACACAAACTCAAAGAATAGCATATGTGTCTAACTCCACAAAACAGAATGAGTGTCAAATATGCCGCTCAGGTACTCATTTTGTTTATTGCTATCTGTCGGTATTGTATCGATTTATGTTGTTATTCTTTGAGTCTAATATATTTTAATGAATTTGGGGATGATTTGGAGTATAATTCAGTCGCACAAGACTTACGTAGCCAAAACCGTCTAGAAACTGCTAACTTCATTGAACTTTTTGATCAAGCATTCGACTGCCTTAATGTCACTTGAATTAAAAAAGGAGAAAAAGCTTATAGGCAGCCGTACCGGAGTGTTGGCGACCTAAGATTTGAGGTATTTATATTCGTTATTCAAATTTTTTAATACTAAATCTCTAATCTCAGATGAACTACAAATTTTGTGCAACAGCACATTGTTTAATTTTTGAGGTCAGTAGTCAATTATTTTGAAGATTTAGAAAGTAAGTAAGTAAGTAAGTCATATTTACTGATGAAAAAACACAACTCAACTCAATTACATTACATATAAAATATTACAATTTTGTAAATAAATGTTGTTAAAGTAATTATATTAAATTATAATTCAATTTTCAATATCATTTTTAACATTAACTTAATAACTATGAAAGAAAAAGAAAAAAATTATATAAATTTTACAGAGTAAATAACAAAGAAAAAACAAAAACAAAAAACAAAAACAGATAGAGGGACAGACAGACTGATACAATACAACACATAAACTATATACTGTTAGAAATTTTTAAGTGTGTAGATGGAAGCTTTCATCAGTACGAATGTTTTTATCAATGTGCTAATTAATGAATTGTTGTGTAAGGAAAATTGCTTCGGATAAGTCCTAAGTCCTCATCTGCTTATTCTTATTAAGTCTCTAATGCAAAAAATGGAACTGGTATTTTAGTTTTATCTAGTTTGAGAACACTTTGAGATTACAAAAATTAGTTAAAGAGTTAAATGAAAAGAAAACACTTTAGCCTTAACAAAAGGTTTGTTATACAATTTGACAAAATGAAAATTCAAGAAAATCTTGTTGTGAATAAACATACTGGAGAGTTATTTGTTGATTCAGTTGTTATTGTTGTAGATTATGCCATACTTCCCATTCCCACTAAAAAAGTCAGGCATCCCATGTTTTAGTTTTCCATATACACGTTTTCAAGAAGCCAGGTCATTTCAAATTTGGCCATTATTTTGGAGAGCTGATGCTATTTAAAAAAAGAATAATTTTAAAGTAATTTCCTGTCCGGCTAATGGTGCTTCTCCTAGTCTAAAGTTCGTCAAAATTTGCAGACCTTTTTTTTATTATTCGAATGGAAATACTTCAGAAGAACTTGTTTATAATACAATAAACTTTTGCGCCAAAGGTGCTCCTCGAAAAAAAAAAAATTCTTACATTCTCAGAGAAATGGTCACATTTATCAAACTTATATTATGATAAGTGCTGATAACACCTGTGAGCAATATTTTAGAAACATTTGATCCATTTGAAGCTGCTGGAACAGATAAATTCTGCAAAATGATTGATTTCTTTTTTGATTGTATAATAAATGTATGCAGTACAACTGAACATGAACGTAAACGTAAACCTAATACTTCTATTAATGATGAAAGGTTTGAATAGCTAGATAATTTTTTACAAAATTTACATGATTGGAAAAATTACTGATACTCGACCCGCTCACTTTCCAAAAAAAAAACGTTCTAAAATGTTTCTTTCTTATCAAACTTATGGCGGTATTATTATAAATGTTCTCTCAACAGAAGCTGTGATTAACTTTCTATTAAACAAAAATGTCAAATAAGTTCTTTCTGAAAGATTTTACCAAGATGATATTGAAAATTATTTTGGTCGTCAAACATCAATAGGTTACAATAGAGATAGATCTAACTTGGTGGATGTTGGTTAAATCGACAATTGAATAAAATCTCAATTTTCTGCTCTATCAATAGTAGGAAATGTTAGAGGAGTTGTTAATAAATGGAACATATTGATGATACATCACTGCCAAAATGTAAAAAGTAGATAAGCTATCTCTTTATTGTGAAATCATTTTATATACTAAGCTAAAAATTTTGTTGGTTCTTTTCTACTTTTTATACATATATACATTTAATTAACAGTCTACTTGAAGATTTAGTAAAGGGAATGCAATTGGCAATATACCACTACCGAAAGAGTCTTTAATAGCTTTTTTGTTGCTGTTCTGTTTTAATATATATAAACATATCTTTAAAAGTATGGTTTGTTACAATTACAATTTTGAGAATCAAAATTTCCTGTCAATATTTGCTGGACTTGTAAAAGAAGATTTAGTAAATGGAATGTTATTGACAATATACCACTACCATAGCACAAATTGTTTACGAAACCAAAAATGCTTATTTCTTCCTGTTTTGTTACGTTTCATATTGTATATATACTTTTGTTTGAATTGTTTTAAATTCTCCATCCTAATGCAAAGACATTCTAGGTTCAAGTCCCAGCTTTGGGGATGATATTTTTGTACTGTGATTTTATTTTGTAATATTAATTATTTTATTATTAATTCGAAACTACTTTCATATTTCATTTGCTTGTTAATTATTAAGTTACACTGGTGTGTTTGATCATTATCTTGAAATCAAATTATTGCAAAGTTAAACTTTTTCTTGTGTGTATTTTTGAAATCATTGCAAGAAAGTAAAACAGGAATGTGAAATAATAGAAATAGAAGGACAAGATTTTTAACTTGGTGGTGTGTCAAAGTTTAGTTTCTAAAAAGGTAATTAAATAAAAGTCTCAATACTTTTACAAATTTTTTATTTTACAGGTTTCAATAAAATGGTATAGAAAGATATTTTGCAGATATATCTTCACTAACTTTTGGTTCTACAGTATATATAAGAATATATAAAGATAAAACTTTACAATTGTTCATCATAGTCTGAAGTTATTCATCAGTATCAATTTTTGTTGTAGTAGATGTAACCTTGTTTCAAAAAATTATCTCACAAAATTTAAATAATGTCATTGGCAACCATCCAAAGGCCTCCTCGGTTACGAGCTTGAATTCACTTTTGAGAATTATATTGATCAACTTTGCATGCTAGTAGTGTTTATTCCAATTTTTACTAAACCGAAATTAAGAGTATACCTTACGATTAACAAATCAGGTAAAAGTTGGCATATTCTTAGGCACTTTTGATTTGCCAGCAAAAAGTAAAGTTTTGAACATGAAGTGCAACATGTGAAGAACCAGGTAAGCGAGAGAAGAAGGAAAAGGATCTGTTTATACATATCCTTATCGTCTCGTAATTGACAGACACCCAGATTACAGAGTACAGATATAATAGCAAGCAAGGCACCAAATTCAACATCGGTTAACCGAGATACTGGAATTATTGGCTACTCTGGACTTATTAACATGGAATGATTTGATTTGGTTCTCTGAATCGTACCAGATTATATGCATATTTGGTTTTCCTCAACAAATATAAATAACTATATACCATGTTTTTAAAGTTGACCATGGTTTCGAGGTTAATTATGTCCTCAGCAACATTTCTGATGACCATGGTTAACCACTGTTGTCCTTGTTTTCATGGTTGGGTCTACACCTGGGTACATACAAGTAGTGTTTGAAAATTGTTTTTCGATTAAGAACTAAAATAATTCTAAAACCTGGACACTTGCCGATTTCGATCCTTCTTGAATTAGATTAGCCAATTGATTTTGATAATACGCTTTAATAACCTTCATTTTTAAAAAAATCAACAACTTATTATTTTGCAGGTCGAACCTGATCTTTTCTTCAGACAGAACAAAAAATGAACAATTTTACTTGATTCTCCACATGAAACTTTCCAAGGTTTCCAAGGCTGCCTAATTTCAGTGTGCCCAAAACAAGCCAAGTCAAACTTAATTCCATCTTATAATACTGATTTAGTCTGTTTTATATGTACATAAACTGATACAATATCCTTTAACTGGGTATTGGGAACACTTCTCAAATAATCAAGAGAAAAAAATACTACATGCACCAAGTACCAAAATAAGAAATTGCTAGGCCTGATAATTCACTTACATTTTTATTTACGATTTCTTTGTTACTCGCTTCAATGTTGATTAATGAAAAATATCGATATATAAATAATAATATCTCTTCATGTATTAATGTATAGATATGGGACTTCTCAAACTTTCAAGAGAAAAAATGCATGCACCATGAACTAAAGAAAGAAATTGTTTGGGCTGGTGAGAGAACAAAAGTCTATCTACATCATAAAATCACATAATGTATAATAATGTATTAATGTAAGAGACATTAGGTATGTAAGGAGTGCTTTAAAATTTTGTTTTGAATAGTACAGCAGAAAAAAACATAAAATATTCTTAAAAACATAGAGGATTATACACATATTTTGAAATCTTTTTTTAAAAAATAACCACACCTAAGAATTCTGTAAGGTTCTGTAAGTTCTCTAAGTTCTGTCAGGTTATTAATGCACAATAGTTGTTGCTAATGATTGTGAATTGTAAATTATATAAGTTATCTTTAATTAAATAAATCATTTATTAAGATCAACATTTTTTCTAGTTTCGAGACAGGTTGTCTCCAATATTTTGATCATATCAAAACAACCTTGGCGTCTTTTTGATTATAAAATTATAGTAACATCAAGTGTCAAAACAAACACACTACATGTGATAACCATAGCTACATTAAAAGCAAATGAAGAAATTAATCTTAAATAAGAGGAAGCCTTATCACTTGTGCCTCTATTACAATTCTTATTTTCATTCACACCCATTTTTTACAAGGAGGTGTATGCAACATTTGAAAATGGTCCATAATGATCAACCCATCTTGTCCTACAAAAATCATCCAATGTAAAGATATTTTTATTATGGCAGTGAACATTTATGTTAGATTCAAGAATTTGCTGTCTTGTCTGATAAAACTTAAGAAAATAGGATAGCTCTTCTATCTGCTACAAAACATTTCGAACTAGAGGTATGGTACAAGATTTGATTATAACTAGATTTAATCTACAGCTCTCACAATAAGTATAAATATATTTATGGTTTTTTTTCGTAAATGAGCAGCTAAACCATTTATTTTACCACAAACTGCTTCTGCAGCATCATACCCCTTGCCTATAACTTAATGAAGATCTGAATCAAGAGCTTTTAGAGTTTCCAGAATAACATGTGCTGAAAGTCACCACTTACAATGTACGAAAGCAACAAAATCTTCTCTTACGTTAATTTTGCTATCATCACAACGCTTCAGAATGCTAATTTGCTCTTTATCCGAACAATCTAGAGCCTCGTCAGCAATTATGGTATAGGACTTATTTTTTTTTTATTCCCTTAATTGATTTTATAAGATCTCTCGCATATATTTATTAATTCATTCTGTGCTGTTTTATATATATAAGAAGCATTCTTGACACAATCCCCAGCCCTAACACGTAACTTAAACAGTTCTACAAAATGTCCAATCCCACTGTCACCATACAGCCCGACTTTAGGGTGGTACTTGCTGTCATCACAATGGCCTCTAAATGGAATATTCATCCTTCCAGAGAGAGATCTTGCAAAACAAAGAACTATATGTTACGTGTGAAGATAAAGCTTGGTGCATTTCATCAACAAGTAGAGAAACAAGATCTATACCTGTTCCAGAACATATGAGTCAACAAGAAGAAGCTTTTTTTTTTGAATTGGACCACTTACAACAAAAACAGCACACTAAGACATTTTTGTAAAGTGAGAGAGAGTACAAGATTCGAAAGTATTCTCATAAACAGAAAGTAATTTTGTCACTTGCTACATGATCAGGTGGTTCACTTTAAAGAAAATACACTCTTGAAAATAGAAAAAATATTTTTTGTCCGGTCTCTGGAATCATTTTTTATAGTATAATTTAAATTATTTGTATAAAAAATTGCAAAATCAAAAGAAAAAGAAATAAAACAAAAATTCCTTGTTATAGATTTCTTGACGAGTATAGATTCCTTCCTCGTTTTCAAGGAGAGGTTGCATTTTCACCAATACCCAAAGACTAAATTGGTATGATTTGGACAAAAACTTTATGAATTGTGTACATCCGAAGGGATAACCCTTGATTTATTAGTGTATTGTGGGAAAGGGATGACCATCCAGGTAGTGATATGCCCACCACCGAATACATACCAGCTGTTTTGATGCCAAGTTCCCTAGGAAAAGGATACCCTCTTTTCACTGACTACTTCTAATTAGACCTTTTTCGCTTCTTACTTGTAGAGCCAACAAACCCATTTGGTTGGAATCATTAGGTCAAATCATTATAATTTTTTAAAATATATAGTTCCAGTTAATAAAAGAAAAAAAGTCAAGGGTCGCTGATAAATATCGGTCCCATAAAGGTAATAAAACCGTTGCCAAGCCAAAGCAGTCTTTATGCTTTTAATTTTTCACCAACCTCAAATGGAACCAATTTTAAAATCGGTACCTGTCAAGGAGTATAACAATCAAATGGGGTAGACCAAAGACCAGATAGACCAAACACTAGGTAGACCAAGAAGACCAGGTAGACCAAACACTTAAAGGTCTTCATGTTCGGAAAATTTGCGTTCGCCTGATACAACTATTGCTGAACCCTAATAAGGTTTGTGTAAAATAAAAAGGATCTACAATATTGTTTTCAAAGTTTATTTTGATTTCCTCTATGCCTATCCTTTGTTTCAATAAGCACAAATTCATTGCCATATGTTTAATTTTCATATTTGATTACCAGAGATTTTTTTTGAATATTTTTTGTACTTTGAAAAGTTTTTTTGCAAAATGAAAGTGGTTATTGATATTATAAATTAATTATGAGAAATAACTAAGTTAATTTTTATTGTATATGTCAGGCAAATTTTAGTTTTTTTTGATTTTGTAAGCTGCAATTTTGCAATAGCAACAAGACTTTTTTTTTTCAACGAGACAACGCAAAAAAAAAATTTAAAAAAAAGGTTATTATATTCCATATTAAACAGGAAAAAAGGTTCAAAGTTTGATCACGATTGATTCAGCAGCTCATAAAAACCAAACAAAAGTATGCTGAAACAAATACTCCTCCTCTAGCTTACGAGAAGGAGTTAATCTTTCATTATATATAGAGAAATCAACATATCAGCTAGATCCACTCCTCCTATACTTCTATAAGATTGCTTTACGATTTGTTGTCATGGAACATTCTTTCGAATTTACACCATCTTTCACCAACATCGATTTAATTTACTCATTGGCTCAGAATCTGCATAGTTAAATATTTGTTGCCCTACACTTTTATCAACCCATTTGACGATTGTAAGTCACGAATTATGATCACTTCGATAATCCATTGATCCACAGCCCGCTTTTTGAAGGAGTTTGTTGTTGTCAATCGAACACGCACCTAAATGATTTGTACAAACGATGTCTACTGCTAAAATCTTTATAGATGAGATTTAACGCGGTCAACCATTTATCAACCAAAAAAATTGTGATTTACTGCACCTGGTAAAAATTTATATAGTTTTTTTTATAATAACTTATATAATGACGGTAGTCATTATCAGCATTATTAAACCCATTATCTTTACCATTATATATGTATAAATCATAAATAAAACCAGAGGAACCAGCACATACTAAATTTTTAAAAACTCATTTCAGGGGCGTATCTGTCGTATGACAAATGGATCAAGCAACCTACTCTGCCGAAACCAATCTTAAAATAACAATCAGAAAATAAATTGTAATAATCCTAATTTCTAATCAAGTAATTAAGGAATTTTTTTTACTGACTTTGTGACTTTTGACCTATACTATTTTTTGATCAGTTTCGATGGATCAAAAATAATATTCTGTGTCAAACGAAAAACTAATATTAATATATATAGCTATACTTTTTATTTTAGTTTATTGATAAACTTGAAAAAACTGATCAAAATCAGTTTTGCACTGATCTCGGGTGTTTTATGATATTATAAAAGAAATTATTTTGAACTGTTGGTAGAGTGCTACAATTTATTCTATTAAATTAAACTTATTTTCTCTTCAATCGCATTTCTCAAAGCAGCGTGATGTATTATTTGAAAATAAATAATTTAAGACTATAGCTAGAGTTTCAAAAATTTCTAAAATACAGCAAAGAAGATTTAATAACTTTAATTTTAATAAATCAAGACAAGAAAAAAGATACCACATGTAGTACTTTTCTTCAAGACCAAGAACCTGATTTAATTGCATTACGGTAAGTGATTTTAATTATAAGATAGAAGGATAGCTGTATAATTACTTTTTTTTATCACGATTGTTAAAGAATTATGGCATTTGGAAGAGTTTAATCTGTTTTTTATTGATGTCATGAATTATGCACTGTTTTAAAGATATATCATATGATATTTTTTTTTGAACATTGCAATATGAGAAATAGTAAAACTGGTAGCTTTAAATACACAATTGCTTTGAAATAAAATATATAGCTACAATTTGAAGGAAACATATATAAATATAAATATAAATATATGTAGATGTAAGTATATTAAAAATACAAAAACATTTTTTGTATATTTTAGATCTTTGCACGATAGTAACCGTCTCTACAGTTTAGTTTCTATAGCTATGTTTGGTTTCAACGAAGCTATTCATCTGTTAAGACTACTAATTACAATCGAATTGTTTTTAAATCCAGCATTTTATACATGTCATCCAAATATCAAATCAGCTTTTGAAAAAACTGATTCTAATGGAAAGAAAAAATTTCAGCTAATCCACTTTCCCAAGGCCAATTCGTAATTTGAACCTTGTCTTCTGGCATTTGTGATAAGTTCGACATCCCTCCCTTATACTTCTTTAGAATAAATATTGCTTGAAACTAGACACGCCGTTAATCTTAGAGATAACTTTCCTGCTAAAAGATGAACCTACCAGGGTTTTACAGTAACTCATGTTGTCTTGCTAACAATATTCGATTTATTATTGACTTTTTTAATAACACAAGATATCAAACTTGTGTTTGTCAAGTTAGTGTTACTAAGATTAATCTTACTTTTTCCTTCCTGGCTTTAGCAAAGAGCCGGCCTATTAATAAAAAGCGTGGAAATGCATATGGGACTTTGTTTTTTTCAAGTTTGTTGCAACGCATTTGTTTCTATACCTAAAGGATCTGGTCTCAAAGACATGTATGTAATGACACAGCCACAAAGCGAATAGGTCTGCATATGGAGTCCCTAGTTTGCGTGTTAAATTTTTGAAAATCAGAGGATTTAGTTTCCATTTGCTCTTGTCTTGGAATGTTCTGGACTCCCAATTGGTTTCTATATTCATTGAACTGGGTATATATCTTGCTGTAATTGTGATTCTAGGGATTAAGTAAGACCATATATCCTTTGAAATTTTTAACCTATTTCCTTCGAGTGTTCTTTGTCTCCTGCCCCATTTTTAACTTCTGCCATTTTTTTCTATTTTGAGGTGTAAAGATCTCATCTTGAAAGTGTGGTTTGCTATAAGTATAAAGTTTTATAAGTATAAAGAAATAAGCATATTTCAGGTCTAATTGGCACATTTAATTGTTCTCCTGCAACAATTCTTTTAATAAATGTAGACCCTCCCTTTTGGAATGTTGATAGGGGTTGTTGATCAAGGTTTTTCAAGTTTATTACTGGGCGGTTTCCCCCGTCAACCCCGCAGGTTACTTAAGAATTGACCCTGGGTGTGAGAGACCTGTCTTATTGCACCCTTATGTAACATCTCCCGGATTACCTTTTGAATCAGAGTTTGTGGTCTCATTTTTGGTGAAAAAGGATTTTTGTCCTGTTAGGTAGATTGTGAAAAGGGATTAGATAATCAAATGGTCTCAGAAGCACAAATTTAGTTAGGAGGTTTAAATGAAATATGATTTTTTTAAAATGATACGACTTGTTTTATAGATTCAATCTAATCTGTTTTTATAGAAATCAGGTATATTTCACCAAATTAACGAGCTTACTGGTTTTCCTAATAGAAAATCATAAGTAAGATACAGATTTTTCCTCTAATACTAATGTATATCATTATGCGGCTGCAAGACTTGATATTTGAAATAAATAACATAACAAAAATTAATGAAGTGGTACTTCTTCTGATCTATAATGTCTACATAACATAGTAAAACATAAACCTCATTGCTTATTAGGAAGTAAGTTAATTTTTATCTATCGTAATATCTATTATCTACCTTCTGCCTCATGTAATCAAGCTCTGTTTTTGGGCAAAACTGCTAAAATGCTATAGCAATATAGTTAATAGTAATTTCTCTAACCACCTGTTAGCTTTTCTTGTTTTCTACTACTTACCTAAAATCTTTCAAAAGCGAAAATGTAAACAATATTAGAAATAAGTTCACCTAGAATAAAAATAAGTAGGAGTTTTGGACTTTATTAATAGCGCTATAAAATAAATTTAGTTTTAAAAATTTTACAAATATACCTGAATCTTTCAACGGACACAAATTTCCATAGCTAAGTTTGTGCATATAACTCACTTATTTTCCTTTTAAGGTGATGCATTTTTGCCAGAAAACAAAATAAAACGTAATGACTATACTTGCAATATAATGTAAACCTCAATATTGAAAAAAAAGAATCTTAGTAAGCAAGTTCGACAGCCAAGTGACACAGAATATAATATATATACACACTCAAGAAAATAATGGCAAAATTGCTACCACTTACTCCTTTTTTTAAGCATTGATGCTAGCAAGAAGTATTAAATGAAACTAAATTTACCGTAAATAGATTTTTGATTAATTGCAGCAGAAAGCAATCTTAGGTACAAAAACTTGTATGCTTGTCACAAGGTGATGGTATACCCAGCAATGAAGCCATAAAAAACTTTGTTTCAATTAAAATTAATTGGTAAAGAGAAACTTTAATAGTAAACAAAGCAATTAAAACAAAACTTATTTGCTGGTATAACAAAAATCATCACTCCATAACAAAGTCTGTAACTGCAGAAAATCATATCATGTCTGTCCCCTACATGTCCGAGGTTCAAGCATTCAAAGTCCTCTCTTAGTTGACATTAACTTCGGTAAGTTGTTGGTAACTACAAAAAAAGAGGACAAGTTCTAGCAATAGGTCTACGTTATAAACCATCAATATATATAAACATTACTTCTATCGGATTTACTAAAATCATATCTAAGCCTGTATTGAACTTTAAAAGAACTCACCAAGATTTATTGTCTAATCATTTTACAAATTGCCGAACATATTGTACGTATCTCTTTCTACATCACTTATAGGGTATCCTGAAAACAATTTAAGTACTTTCCCCTTTGTTGGCTCTGACATTTTATAAAAATCAATTACTTGCTTAATATTATCAAAATTACTGGCGAGTTGTTTTTTAATGAGTTGGACCACGATCAAACCATTTGTAAGGTTTCTGAATTATTTTTTGTCGAGCAATTTCAAAAATAACCTCAAAAATCTTTTACAGGTATACTTTGGTTCTACAATGGAATCTATCAAGAACATCCGAAAGTTCATCATTATTGAAGATTTGATCGTTTTTACAATTTAGGGCAACATTCTAAACTTTCTTATCAACTTCTGGTAAAAAGTTTACAAAAATTCTACTAAAAGTGGTTCTGGAACATCTCCAAATGAACAATAAAAAGTAAAAGTTTTAGATATTTGAATTGGGAAAATTCTAGTCTGTTAATAACCCTTTCGTAGTATGAGGCCTATGGTTTTCTTTTCTTCAAGGAGGATATCATGCCCCACAAAAGGCACTCTTCCCCCCCCCCCCCCTCCACAGAAAAAAGAGCACCCATTAAATCCCGCAAGCGAGAAGCGTACACATCTCGAGTGGCACCTATTCATACGCCTATTCCCCTGGAATCTACAACTTTAAATGAAATAAATCCTTCTCTTATGTTTCTAAATACTTTGATCAAGTCGTCTTTCAAAGTCATTCTATGGATTTAATAACTTGATTATCTTGCTTGCATTTTCATAACTTTTTACTTCAACCGGTATCTGTTCGAAGTGCGTCATCGCAATTTACACTTCCTAATGAAAGTGATACCTTTTCAGTTTGCGGCTTTTCGCACTTACTAGTAGAAAAAACATTTAGGTACTCTCCTGCAACATTGACAAATTTGGGACTATTTGAGCTTAGAGTCTCTGGTAGGTTTTGCTGACTTGCTAGTGATTAAGGGGTATATGTGGTAGTCTTGGTGTTTAAAATGCTATTTTCTGATTGAAAAGTGTTTATATGTTGAAGAGGGGTAATGTGAAATAGTAATGTTGAAGAATATTATTGTGAATATTGATAGATGCATCTGAGTTACAAGTTTTACAAGTTTCATGTTTGTAATAATTACATAGGCGTCAATAGATGCATTTACGTGCTTTCGTGGCTCAAATATTTTTTCGTTCGTTAAAACATCTGTTCTTTTATATCTCGTATGTAGCTTCTTGCCTAAAATAAGGAAATTTGGAAGAATCAAACTGATTTCGAAAAAAACGCCTAAATGCGATTCACAAAATGAATTTGTCACCAAACCTCCAGAATAAGACAGATTGACTGGGTAGACACCCAAACAGAACAGAGGTGTGAATTCATTCAAAAAAGGTGGTATATTCAGCAAACAAAGAAACCAAGGGATAAATTACCATTAGACCCCCGATTTAACCCCCGATTAAATCAGACCTTTCAATTCAAATCATTACCTTGCATTTTATGCAACACATGAGCAGTATTTAAAATATAAGTAAGAATACATAATAAATAAATGATCTTCCAATAAATAAAATGAAATGTGAAAATGATTTCATTTGACCTCATCATGCAGTTAATGAGCTAAATTATGAAGAAAAAGCAGAATCAAACACTGCACTTTAATGTCATCAACCATTGTACAAAATTACTAATGAATCAGCACTATATGCCATAGTACTGAGATATTAGATGTTTGACTTTAGTTGAACGGCAAATTGAGATCAGATTATGTAAAAACTTTTAAAATATTATGGTAAATAAGTGTAACCAAGGGCAATCAATTAGGATAAAATGAGATTATGCGTAATATGGGGGTGAATAATCAAGATAATGTTTAAGGATTTTTGTTCACTCAGATGGACTAAAGATGCAAGCAAAAGTTGTTTGATAACTTTAATTCATTTTAAAAGGCGCCAAATGTTCTTTATTCTTTACTCTTTTAAACATTAAAAAAGATTTAATTGCTTTCTTCTAGTAATTACTAATTGACTCCCAATTCTTAAAAATTATATATATTTTACGAAATAGCCTTAAATACTGTGTAATATAAGTGTCAAGAATTTTCAACTATTTTTTCAATTAAAAAGAGAAATAAATGGAAAGCATTATATGGCAACATCAAATCATTTGCTTGTATCAACGCAGTAGCAAATTCTTTAAAATCAGATGAATAATCTGGAATATTATAGTCAAGAACCTGGTCAAAGTTGATATTTTATTTTCATCAACATAATCTGTAAAATCTGAAGCATCATATAAATGTAGTACAAAAAACATTGTATCTGGCCTTCCAGAAGGGCCTCTATGAAGACTTTTGATTCCATTCGTTAGAAATTGAAACTATTTCATTTCTAAAAAGTTTCATAAAACAAATTCTAGCACATTCAACTTGAGCAAGTCTAACATATTTCGAAAAATATTCTCCACCAACCAACACGATCTTGCCTTAACTTTGGTCAATATGATTCATTACGCTAATTAAGAGGAGATTTAGCAATAGAAAATGAACTAACAGAGGTTAAATCGCCTATTAAGTCCCTAAAGTATATATGCAAACATGTTTGCATGCATGTTCGGTCCAATCATCTGCTATTAGTTTAGTTGGCGTACCATTCAGTTGCATCACTCCAAATTTTGTCTTGAATGGCTTTCAAACTTTTTTATCAGACAAAAAAGAATAAAGATTGTAGAATTAGAGCTTGCATTTTCATAGAATACTCAACTCAAATTATTTAAATAAAAAGCTGTAACAACTCTATGATTTTGAATTCGTTCTAACCACGGCTAGTATAATAAGTTTTACAAAAATAATAATTGTAGGTGTGTTTTGGCTCAAAAAGATGCTTTGATAGAAAATGAATTAACTTTTATGATTCCTTCATTTTTCTTTTCATAAAAAAGGATAACCTATTCTTATTAAAAAAAAACCTAAATACATATCAATTTTTTGGAAAACAATCTTAAAATTTCAAAAATTAAAAATTTCCATTTAAGATGTTAAACATGCCTTTATAATATTTATGAGGTACTGTGTAATGAATATATGCTTTTTTCAGCTTAAGCCATCAAACTTGCCACGGGATCACGATCCATTTCTCTAATTCTTGTTGATATGGTTTTACGAATAATAGAAGCCGTTATTCTTTTATTCTCAATGGAATTTGATATTCAAGCTTGCTCAACAGACTTTGTTAACAGACAAAACAAGATTTTTCTTTGTTGGAAATACTGTATGCATTACCATAATTAGTCTTGTTTTTTGCTGTTTTCAGTGACACTTTATAATGTGCTGAAAAGTGCTGAAAAATAATTACAATTGAAATATGACAAGAACTTATATCCCACTAAGACCTCTTGCTTTACTTTGTAAGGCTGAGGCTTCAATATATCTGAGGTACTGAAGTAAAGACATGTTCTTGTTTTCTGTTTATGTGAGCAGTAACAGTTTTGTTTTGTTCGTAATATACGTATTTGGGAACCAGAAACTTTTTGGAAATCCCCTTGTGACCCACCCTTATCCCGGGACCATCTAAGGCTAGTTCACTTTAAAGATTGCATGTACTTGTTACCTATGTCGTATCCACTAGCCGCCTTGCCCGTTTCTTGTTCGAGGAGAGTAGCGTAATCTTTTAGCTTTGTAACGTAGCTTGTCACATATTGCAATACTAAATTGTTCCCACTGGAACATTGCACGTAAAGATGACAAAATAGAATCCACGTAGGCTAAATTATAAAAAAAAAGAATAAATATATAGTACAAGTGTTGTTACATAGTTCGTATATACATTACGACAATAATATAAAAATCTCTGGTATAAGCATGTTTATCTTCACAAGAGTACGTCTTTGGTGGTATTAGTTCTCGTCTCTTAAACTGGTAAATGAGATTCCTTTGACGAATGTTGTGAACAATTTACATTTTGGTTGAGAGTTTGGTTGTCAGATAAAGCGGTAGCCCTGAATCGACGAATGGTAATGTCTTTTAAAGACTTGAGCCATAATAATAGGTGAACATGTGGAGTACCTCTATTCTGAAATTCAAATCTATAAAAGAACTTGTTAATATTTCGCCTATTCTTTTGCTTCGTGTCAGTAACAACATGTTGTTTTCTTCTACTGTCATTGCAGCCAGTAATATATCCACGACAGTATTGCTCTAACAAGTGCATTATGTGTGAATTTATCTCGTAAGGGAGTTTCTGGATATTCTCTGTAGCCATTGAACTTTCTATTCGGAAAATTCTAAACGGAAAATTCTATTCCCCTGGAGATAACGTAACAAACATATTAGGATTCCCGAATTACCTAAAACGGAATAAAATGTATGAGTATATATATTAATTTTATCCTATTATTTTAAATTACAACATTATTACAAATAAGGAGACCTTATACCTTGTAGTGTCAATTGGTGTTAAATAACTAGTGGTAAAGGTTTTAGTTTCCAGACTTTGTTTTGGGCTGCATAGAAACTTTTTACCACTTTCCATTGAGCTACATACTACATATATAGAAGATAAAATTACCTTTCGAATATATTAAATTACAGTAAATAATCCTATCTCTAAAAATTCGTTTTGAAAAGATTTGTAATACGTGAGACAAGTATTATCTTCAGGGCCAGGAACAAGTTGAAACTATACCTAAGACCCTCCTCAAGAAACATGTTAACAAATGACGAAGGGCATATCACCTCCTCGCCAAAGGTGTGCATTGCTTCAGGTATACTACCTATAAAACATTAAGAATAAAAACATTATATCTATATTAATGTGACATTTTACACCTTTATCGAATTTTACTTACCGAATGTTTCATCCGTATAGTATCTAATACCTTCGCGCTATCATACACCTTGTCCATCTTCTTCAAGAATCGCTGCATGGACTCCATTACCTCGTTATTTTTTTTTCGGTTTTTATGAATAGAATTTTGAATGAATTTTTCTTGACTAATTTCTAGTTTTGGGTCTGCATAGTAGTTCTGAATCGTATGGCTTCATCAAGGCAAGGTAGTGCACATCACTAAATCTATTGACATCATAAGCTAATCCATACGGTTTGGTGACATCTTTCCTTATGTGCTAATAGTAGTCTACCTTGGCTTGATCGTTAGTAACGAGTAGAAGTAGTCGAATACATCTAAATTAGTAGAAATAAATATTAAAACTAGTGAAAAAATTAATTAATATTGAATTGTATAGATAATTGATATAAATAAAGTTACTGTTTTATTTGCGCAGTGATGAATTTGGTTAGATCTATGTAAAAAAAAATGTTTTTATAAAATAGTAAGCTTTGTGTATTTTATTAAACTTACTTGGATCAGATTAGGGTAGAGAGTTATCTTGAAAAGATAAACTGGTGAACGTATTCTATCGAAAATAAAGTAATAAGTAAGCTTAACTGTTTACGTTCATGTCAGATGAAAAATGAGAAGGGTTATATAACATGTACTTACATGAAATACATTATTAAGTTACTAAATCAGAGTATCTTTTCTGGATTAATTGATAAATATGGATCCTAGTAAAGATAGAATAACAACTTAAGCTTAACTGTTTACTTTCTATCATACGTGTAAGATGAAAAAAATATTTAACTTGTACTTACTTTGGTAATGTTGGAAGTAACGAAGAAGTATGTTGGAGTTAGGATGGATATCGATGAAGTGTGCTTCCTAGTGTCGTTTCACGAGAAAGGCGAATATTAAAATAAATTTGCATCTTAAATAGTTAAAATGGTATTAGTAATTATGGCATTTGTTTGGATGGGATTTCTTCCAGCTTCTTCTTTCTTCTCATTACTTACATTGGATATCAGCAAAAAAATTATTTCAGTTTCAGAAATACTCCTCTTTAATTAAGATGGTAGAGAGGTGACAGACTTGGAGCCTTCTCCATAGTCATCTAGACAATCCTGTAGATACGCCTTTCTCGTTGGTGTCTTCCTAAAATTTAAGAATTATGCTTTTGCATGTAGTTTGCCTTGAATCTCCTTTGGATTGCCTAGAGCAACCCTCGCCATTTTAAAGTTGTTGAGGGCCAGGAACAAGCTGACAATATACCTAAGACCCTCCTCAAAAAACATGTTAAAAAATGACGAAGGTCGTGTTACCTCCTCGCCAAAGGTGTGCATTGCGTCAGGTATACTACCTATAGAATTATGAATAAAAAATTTATATTGATATTAATGTTACATTTTTCATCTTTATAGAATTGAATGAAGCCTAATGAAGATGATATTTCAGGAAAAATTAATTTTGAACTGGGTACAAGTGTTAAGCGTTCAGTGGCAACGTAGGAACTACCTAATACAGATCACTCAACCGAGAGATTGCCACGTAACAAAGACTAGGAGTGATTCTGTCTTGATCAAACACTACGGTAACATGTGGCAGTATTTGATCTTGTATTTTGTAAACCGTAGTTATGTAATTAGGTCTTAGTGGATAGTAGACGTTACTGTTTGATTCATTATGAACTGGAAAAATGGGTACGAGTTTGGTATTTGTTTGCAAATATATGGTATTGTCTTTGTACTGTTTCAAATTGCCAGAATTCTATTATAATAAAAGGGTCAATACCAAATATATCAATCAAGTCTCCATTGGAAATTTCACAAGAGTAATTGTTCTGTGATTTATCTCCAAATGTTTTGTGGATTGAAGAAGACAAAAGTAGGAACACTATTGATTCTTTGAATAACCTACCAGTAGTTACAAATGGTTCATTTGGTGAAAACGAAGATAAGTTTGTATAAGTTTGAGCAGCTCAAATCACAGCTTACTCAGCATTATATCGTAACTTCATTACTTTAATTACATACATTTATTCTAACTTTCTACATAAAAAGCATATTAGACATGTTAAGTTAAGTTTTATCTCATCAAAGTAAATGAATAACTTTTCAGAATTAGTCTCAATAACAAACTATTGTTACGTGTGTCCAATTCTTTGAAACATATTTAATATTGTAAACTTAATACAAAGAATCTAATTACCATATAAATGTTCAGAGTTATTTTCTAAAAACAAGTTGATGAAGAATTTACTTGCTAATGCATATCTTGCACAACAAAAACAAAGCAGTTTTCAAATAAATGTATCACAGCAAAATGATTTTTTTCTTTTATATTTTTTATATAAATTACCATAGATAATCTTGATAATACGAAAAGCAATTTCTTCTCTAAATTTGTTGTGTAAACATTTGTAAACATTTTTAATATTTGAAACTGTATACCTCTAACCAATCTCAAATCAGCTCTTTTGTAACTGTGAGGAATCGGCTTTCCATCCAAACTGGTCAAATGAATAGTACCAGACGCATATATTACTATAATATAACATGCAAAAATAAGTATAACTAACCCAAAACACATGGTTTCTCTCACCTTTTAACAGTGATTGATTTAAAACCAGGAAAAAAGACTAAAAGTCTTGGAAAACATATATATATAGCCTAATAATCACATAATATATATAAAATAATAAATCGAACAGATTATCTTATGAAAATGCCAAAATCTCGGTAATTTAACTCAGATTACCATATATTTGCCGACATAATAAAAATACAATATATTAAAAAAGCAAAAAATACTCTTGAAAATTTATAGACATATTTTATGGCATTTGAAAACTGAAGTAATGTTTTTAAATAGTCCAATTTTTTTTTCTTTTTAATTCATAGTCCCTAAAAATATCTTCAAGTCATTGACAAAATCTTTTTAACGAGTACATTATAAATAATGCTTTTTAAAGTACAAAGAGAAATTCTAAAGACATACCTAACGATCAACTTTAACAAAATTCTAATCGCTATAGAAAAGAATAAAAAAAATATTTAATAAATTTTCACAAGTTTTAATATCGATCTCATTTTATTTGTGAGATTGTGTTTTTATTTATCAATTTATATTGAGTTTTTGTTTAAAATACAAGGGTTTGTTTATTTTAACATATTAATGCCGGAGTCTCTTTATCTTGATATAAAGATAATCTATCATCAATCGTAGTTAAGTTGTATTTTTATATATTTAGCCAACAATTTAAAGTCATCACAAAATAAATACACACTAAAATATTAAACTATAGAGATGCTACGGAATTTTCTGCAAATTAAATCAAATGATTATAATTATAATTTAATAAATTGAAACAATAATACTCTAAAACAAAAATACTAAATAAGAATATTGTTGGGCTATAATTTCATCAAATAATAAGATACCTTAATTGGCTTAAGAGGTTCTTTTACTTTAGGAAATGGTCGCTTAGGCTGACACACCTTACACAATTTTACCTGAAAAGAAACTTACAATGACTTCTCTTTTTACAGTTTTATTTAACTGTTGTCTATTAACAAGAAATCAATATTGTATATAGTAATCACTGAAAAATTTAAAAATAACCTTATTACGTCATCTACTAGTATCAAGTATGGGTACTTGTTTAATAGAAATTTTATATTAAATTTTAGTTAAATTGATGCTATAAAATAATAATAAGTAGGCAACAAATACAAAATAAACTCGTTTTTTAAAAACATAAGTTATTTTACAAGTAGAATAGAGTTCAGTAGAATTACAGCCCAGTGGGCACACAACGTTGTTGCAACGTTGCTTTTTGGTCGTTTTTAGTCGCGACGTCGGACAACTTTTATA
>JAUELD010047357.1:0-10529 GCA_031471615.1 Aglantha digitale | reverse complement strand
AAACAACAAAAAAACAAACAAAAAAAACGAACTACGCAAAAATATATATATTCGGTCTTTGGCGAATTTTTAAATAGGCCTACTGGAGACTCTTAAAGTTAGTTTTATTTGATAGTCATTTGATGCAAGAGTTTATAACTGTAGAGTATGGGAACAATATTTGAAATCACACGTTGTGAGTGACGTACCGCCCCGATTTCTTTTTCGTAAATTCGCTGCTCCCGTTATAGTTTTTTGACAAGCCGTCCTAAAACTAAAAGGACAGTCACAGTGCGAGTCGGAAATCTGGCTAAAAATTGTTTTCTTAAAAAAACAATTTCTGAACGATATTTGCACACCAAGAAGCTTACATTTTACTTTTCAAAACGCACCTCGTTAGAAAAATGCTTTTGGAGACCAATTCAAACAAAAGAGGTAGGTTTTTATCTTAAGCTATCCGGAACTAGGAAATATCCGGCACTAGGAAAACGACTGTACGAGTTGACTCGAGAGACATGGAATAATTAATTAACGCCCCACCTCTCCCTAAATCCACCACTGGAAGAAAATGCCAAAACAGTTCATAAACGTGGTGAAACTGCAAGGAGAAATTTAACTCGTTCAAGTTCTGGTATCTCTGAAACTCCGATAGTCTGACTCCATCCAACGTTATCTAGCTCGTGCAGCAGATGCACGACGTACATGTACATGTACATGTATGTGCACAAGGCGCTGTTCCCGGGTACCCGGCTCGTGCAGTACACGCATGGCCAACACACGAGCGTGCATAATCGCTGGTATCATGGTACATTAAAGTACACGTATTATGGCCATGGCCGTGGTAGCCTTTTGACAAGGCCTCGTGACTCTGGCTAAGCGGCTGAGATGAGTCTAGATACCCGGGGTGAACGCGCGACCGAGTGACGAATGTCACGAGGCCTTTTGCAATGTAGGTTTCACTGCTCGGCATGAATTATTCATAGATACATATTAGCATGCCAATACGCCCAATCAGAACGGCGATCTCCCAGTTGGCTTCGTTCGTGATTCGTTCAATATCAAAGCATGTAAGAAAAGGTAAAAAAACGTAAATAAATGTTGCTTCTGAGTTGAATATATGAATGATAAATACAAGATATCACATTTAAATCTATTTTACATGCAAAATTGCAATAAATTAGGAAGCAACTAATGATTTGAGCTAAATATTGTAAGTGACATGATTGGACATTCCCTGTTTGTAAAATGAACTAGTCCAACTCAAATATAAGCTGACGTCACGCGGAGATACGTTCGCTGATTGGACGCTACCATTTCGGTAGCGATTCCAGTCGGAAACAAAGGTTAACATAAGAAATCCAAACCAGATTGATAAAGGCCACTTGTCTGGGCAATTCGCACTGGCGTTCACTCAGGTTTTCGCGATTAGTCTCTTTTTAGTCGCTCGGCGTCTATCAGACATGTGGCCTTGTTTAAAGGCTACGCCCGAGTCGGCCGAATATGTAAACAGCGCATGAAGTAATATACGCAATATGCCTTGCTGATTTGCGATGACGGTCACATCAAATTATAGCCTTTTTGCGGCTTTTACCATCGTCCGTACTAGTAGTGGTAGTATCATGACATCTTAGGAATTCTACTGCCATTCATGGTCAAGTTTGATGCCAGGGTTTGATGAGTGGCCACGCTGACACAGCCACACGACCAGGGACAGGTCATGCAGGTTAGGCTACCACGAGCATAACGAGGACCGCTCACCGATCGAGTGGTTATAGGCCTAACGTTAGATTCTTTTTAGAATTTTTTAGACGAATATTTCATCTCCATTCCCAATGTGCATTTTGATCATCGTTCCCGATGCACATTTCGCTAATTCATTTTGCTGTAATTTTCATAAAACAATGGATGGATTTGAGGGGATAGTATGTATAGCAAATATTGTTACACTGATTCGTTTCACTGATTTAATTGTTTGAATTCGGTTTGTAGATGCTGGAAAAAGATAGAAAATCTACCATGTTCTTGTAGTCTGGTTCCCTGGCCCCACTTAAAATGAAGCGAAGCAATTATAGAGTTAGAGAATTATAAGGTCATAGAATTAGTCTAGTTGTTTGCTGGTGTAATCCAAAATGCGGAATAACTAAATTTCAAAATTTAAGAGCAGTAGTTTGTTTTAAGCCAGTTTTTTCAAACACTGGTAATTAAGCCAACCAGTGTTGGAAATTGATACGAAAATGGCACTTTATTTGAAAATGTCAGCACGCCAGGAACTATATTTTTACAAGATGCTTTTAATAGACTCATTCCTCAACAGTCCAGTACACGTAAAGTATTTTGTGGTATTTTAAGAGGGGAAAATACCGAGAGAGAAAGTCGAAAGTTGTCAGTGAGCCCTGCATTCTATAATTGGTCTGATTGCTGTAATTGTAGTTTATGATCAACGAAGCATTACAATTTCCCTCAAATGTGTGTATTACATGACTATAGGCCTGCAGTCTCTCCTTGCAATTTTTAAGAAGTTTGTGGTTATTAACAGTTAGCTCTGTGGTATTGGATATTTGCATATCAGTATAAAAAAGGCCAGGCAAGTAGTTGTGGTTGTTGACAACTGGTGGTGGCAAGAGGCTAGCTATCTAACACCTCTTATCCTTACACAATGGCTGTATTACGTTTCAGACATTTACAGGCCAAGACTGGGCCAATGTTATAACCTAATTATGTTTCAGACATTTATGTTTCGGTGATTAGAAAGCTTACGTTTCAGACATTTGAAATGTCTGAAACGTAATCGCTACTTACGTTTCAGACATTTAATATATATTTAATAAGTATATTGTTCTTGTTTCAGACATTTTGACACGTAACAATAGCGTTTCAGACATTCTTGGTTCACAGAAAAAATAGGACCCCGTTCGAACCCCGTTCGTTTGAATTCCTGACCTGTTTGTTTGTGTTCTTTCCTCCATGCCATGGTACATGTACATTAAACCACGATGTTTGTCTTTCGGATAATACCAGAAAGAAAACGATCACTGGCTAACAATTAACATTTTGTGGGGTTGCATTTTATCCTTTCTAAAAATAGGGTTGGTCGGTTATTTTTTGTTTAGCTTTAACTTGGGACATGTTGAACCCTTTGCATAGGGTTAACATGCATACAGTATTTCTAATCATACATTTTTAATATTTGCAGTAACCTCCTGATCGAGACCCAGACTCGTAGTGTACTTCATTCAGCAGAGATTATCATGTGAACCACAACAAACAGGCTTCTTTGAAGTGCAGTTCATCAATGAGTACATTGGTAAGAACGTTTGTACTAAACACTTTGGATAGGTGATTCATTAGGGGCTGTCCAAAGTTGTCAACATTTTTAAGGTCGTACAGAGCGTACTACTTTTCAAGACCCCCCTCCCTCCCCCCAAAGTAGTACTTTTCAACATTTAGTCCAAACACCGGTAGGGCGCGGTGGGGCATTGCGTGCACGATGTCCATGCACAGCTGTGGGAACGAGTCGCAGTACAGTCGTGTCAAAGGTTATTCATTCACGCTTGGCACATTCGCGCGCTTATTCAGGGCTAGTATATAGGGCATCAATACATGTGTGTATGTACACCGCATGGTTAACGTTGCGCTATACGAAATCATTGCCAACTCGGTCGCCGCGGCGTGTAGGGCGGGCGGCGTCAAAAGTATCTCATCCTCGCAAGCTACGTACTGTATAGCTAGCCAGGGACGCATCAGATTTTTTTTCACGGAGTTGCATAGCTGCTAACAAGGTATAACCTGCCGAAGCAATCATTTTTGAACAGCGGACTATTTGTATCGCTTCTGATTTTAACGTTGGAAATTCTTTCCAGATAAAACAAGAAGGAAACAAAACCAATCATATAATTTTCCTTTGCTGATTGTATGGTACAAAATCAACATTTTATTTACAATTTAAAGTCGTACGCGGCCTCCGACCCCCCTCCCCCCTGTCGTACGCTTTGTACGACCATTAAAATGTTGAAAACTTTGGACGGCCCCTTAGTCATGAAGTAACACAGACATTTGTAAGTCACATCCTATAACTACATAAATATTGAATATTTTAAAGTGAACAAAGCTGGCAGGAGCTGGATTCGAACCTGCAACCTCCAGGTTACCGTACCAGCGCTATACCAACTGAGCTATCTTGCCGCAATGCCCTATGAATGAGGCTAGCCTACATGTATGTTGGCGGTCTCCCAAATTGTCAGTATCTTTATTTGGGGGCGATAGTCAGAAGTCATAAACATAAGAATGACGTATGTGACCTGTTGCCCTGAAGTGGGCGTAAAGTAGCAAAATTTCAAAATCAAGACTATGGTATTTCCTGAAAGTACAGGTTTCAAGCTTTAATTATAGATACATTGTGTGTTGTGTATCATACAACCAACAAACTTTGGTTTGGGTCACATGGTGAGAAAACAATTGGGTCGGTCGGTCGGTCAGCATGACATTTTTTTTTAAATTTTTTTTTTAGGTTTAAATATATGTTAGTATTAGTATTATTATTATTTTAGGAACCATACCTGGGCTTGAAGTAAACGACGGCCACGACGGCCATTGCCGTTGTTGCCTTTTTGATGGCCGAGGTGCCCCACTAAAAATTGCCGTCTTCACGGCTAGTTTTGCCTTGCCCAATTTTTACCTTGGCCCGGCCGTCGTGCCCTTTTTTGCAAAAACATCCTTCAGCCTAATGTTAGTATTCTAATCACTGTATCATTGTTGTAGAACAAAATATCGCTGCATACGTTACGTATCGCGCACGCAGCAACGTTAACGACACAAACTGAATCTAGCTTCGCGATCAGGCCCCATAAATATAGCGCACGCTATGTACTGTACATGTTTGTATGTACAGCCGAGTCCAGCTAATTTCGGAGTATGCTGATACTTCTAGCTGCGACACCCCGCCGCAACACACGTACCAGCAGGAGTAAGTACGGCATGATCGTACCTGCGAAGTCAACTGACTTTCTTTTTCTCAGTGCTACTGTACACGTGACGCGCAGTGTACAATACGAATGCGTGTTTGTGTTCGTGGGGGTGTACGTGTGATACGTGTACGAGGCAAACGATAGTCGTTACAATCACCCCAACCTCGTTACCATGGCTATGATCTTGCTGCGCTATGTTTTCCCACCATGCCTTCGCGATAACGCGCACACGCTCATATGGAGTCGAGGCTGCGATCACCCTGCATGCGGCTGGTGCTCCAATATTGTCAACAGGTTTTTGATGAAGTTATCCCTCTGCTAAATGAACGGCATTGAATTTGTTAGGAAGAAAATCAGAAAAATCAACAATGCCGGGCAAGGATCGCGTAAAGCGAACAGCCTAAAATTTCAATATGATTTTCCACACACCCCAGGGAGTTAAGGTTGCATTGCAGATATAGTGACAACTTTGGACGACCCCTTAGTTCTGCTTCCGATTACATGCCTTTCAAAAGGTTGCTGCGGCACATCTCGTGCTTTAAATGTTTCCATTTACGCTACGAAAGCCATCAAATATTGCCTCAAAAAGTGATAAAAACTTGCCTCAATTAATGTCAAAAATGTTTACAGTCAATCATTCTTTTAACAAGAATGGAGAATTTAGATCATGAACAGTGCTATGCACAACGCCTACATTGTAGCCCCGAGTTTGAGGTGCGGCGGTAAGCGTGCGTGATGAGTTTTTAAAAATAATATTGTATAACTTCTACATGTACATGCTTTCACAGATTTTGATAAAACTTGGATGCAGTGACCCTTGGGTCGGAAGACACATTTCCTCATTGGGTTACAGAGGTCAAAGGTCATGTAGGGGTCATTAGATGTCATTGCTCAAACATACCGGTACTTCAAATGTTTCTTTGTACATGTATACAGAATTTGATGGATTTTAATGTAACTTGGATGGAGTGATCCTTGGGTGGGGTTCATCACAACTCCTTTGAAATAGGAGGTCAAAGGTAATCAAGGGGTCATTTGAGGTCATTGAAAAATGCACAAAATTGAACTTTTTAAAGAAAACTAAACATAGGGATCGACCGCGGGGAAAAGGCGACACTCGCGACTCAGGGGATCACTTGTATAGTGATACTGACCTTTATAAAGATTTGTGTTCATAGATGAAAATGAAAAACTGTCTCAGGTATGTATGCTTTTTGCTGGTTTTGATTTTCTTAGGTCGATCGAGGAACGTTTGCTCAGAAGAATTTTCAAAAAAGCCAATTTCTTGCTGGAATATCGGGGAGAACTGATAACTCATACTAAAAGGGGAACAGTGGCAGGACACATACCCAGACGAAAAGGGATCGTTTCTCTTCTTCTTCTTCAAGACTAGCGGTGTTTCACTGTGGTAAGTTGCTTCTGATCATAATGAACTCAAAGTTACTACCTGCGCTTAATATGCTGTAACCCTCTCAATTTTCACTAATGGGCAATTCCACGATTACGTTACGTTTTTAGCCATTTAGCACAGCTCTTTGGGCTCCCATATCCAGATGTATGCTTAGGCTAAACAAAATAAATGGTGTGTTTACAGTAACGGCTTGAAAAAAATACAGGTAGGTAGGCAGGGAAATATTTTAATTTTGTCTTTTCTTTTTCATTTTAGTTGTGTTTTAAGTGTGGAAAATGATTATTTGTGACAAATAATTGAAACTAGTATTCATCTACAATGAGGTTGGCAATTGGGCCACCAAAAATCCAGGTAGGTAGGGTTAGTGTAAACACACCATTTTTCTTTTGGCCTCATCAATTCTTCATTTTATCATTAATAAATTTTACCTAGACCCAATTATAACACAGTAATAATTAAAATCATGTTTTAAAAGACATGTTTTGTTAAGGCTGCTACCCTAAAGTTTTTATCGGCAAGTTAAAAAATAATAATAATAACCATTAAAACATTTTTTTTTAAATTAACAAAAATATCTTTTCTGTCTTTACAAAATGCATTTCAACTACCCAACTACCTACTTACATTCGCTATTTTCTGAGATTCCCTATCACTTTCTGTTCGCAATGACAACGCGTTGCGCGATTCCCTATCAGTATCACGGTGATGAAAACACGTGCATAATGCTCAATGCAGCAATGCTGTACTGGTTCCCCCCGCACCGCCCACTAAAAGTGCCAAAGAAGGCAGGATGGAGTCTATGCATACACGGCCGACCAACAGGAAACGGGCAGATAAAAAGAACACGTGTTTGAATCTATGATAAAGCCAGAATCATTGAATGGACATTGTGGGGTTCCAGACGCTTTGTTTTTGGTTAAGAACAAATCGCTGCGAACTATGGAATTCCGTACGATTTCGACATTCTTAAGGGCAGAGTGTTGGTTTGATGAAACAATGAGTCTGTCGTCAATTGTACACAAAGGATAAAATGCCTTGAGCACGCTAATGATACGTACACCACCTTAGTGAATACGTAGTTGGCAGAACTCAATCCAAAAGGAAGTACGGTGAAAACGTTTGTAGCAAGTAGCATGCTGCGAGCCTCGCGGTGTGAGTTGCCGCGGCACATCTCGCGCTTCAAATGTTGACATTGATTTACGCTACATGTACAAAAGCCATTAAAACAATTGCCACAAAAAGTGATAAAAACTTGCCTTAATTAATGTCAACTATTTACTGTCGATAATTCTTTAAAATAATGGAGAATTTAGGTCGTGCACACCACTATGCACAACGCTACCCACGAAGGGAAACTTGCCAACACTGTCCGTTTGTAGTGTGTGAAGCACTGTGTGGCAGGCGACGAACCTCGCGTTGCGGCAGAAAATGTCGGGGAAACATGCTGCGCTATCATTTCAAGTACAAGCGATACAACCTCATCATAATTCATGAACACAGAAAACACATACACAGTTGAGAGATCAAGTTTTGTGAATTAACTTGCAGAAATATTCGTTCTCCATCGATGTTTATTCGGCATTTAGATCGACCTGGAACTGCAGTGTTACGATGTTAATCGGCCATGCATGTACATGTACATGCATAGACTGATTGTCGCATACATCATGCCTTCTTTGGCGCGGCAGGGACCAGTACAGCGTTACTGCATTGAGCGTTACGCACATGTTACGCACAGAGGTTTCTTCTCAGAAAATAGCGAACGTAAGTGGGCCGACAAATTAGAAGCGTTTTGACATAAATAGGTATAGTTGAGAGTCATTTCGTGAAGACAGAAAAGACAGTTTGTTTTCATTTTTGATTTTTTTAAAAAAACTTACCGACACAAACTTTAGGGCCGCATCAAATATGCTTGCAAATGGGACTGGTTGGAGAAGGAAGTGGATGGAGTTCCTCTTGCAAAAGCTATAGGAAAGCTTAATGGACCATGCATGGCATATCGCTGGGTATGCAAGAACTTCAAGGAGATGACGTGGATAGCGCTGGACGATAATATCGTCACGATACGATACCGAAGACGATATAGACAGTATCGTCTTTGGTTTTTTGCATTTAATCTTAACATTTTGTCTCTTGTCTTTAAAAAAAAAGGTTGTTATTTACATACATTTTTATCATCTAATGACAAAAATTGTATTGAAAATAAAAAAACAGTCCCCTAAAAATTAGCCGTTGACGTACCAATGCTGCACGTGGAGATCGTGCACAAATACACAAACGACGTTAACAAATACCTCCCCTAAAAAGGGCAACAATAATCGATAAATTTTTGAAAATTCTTCTTCGAACCCACACAGTTTTTTTGTATGAATACGTTAAAAAAGGATGTAGCAGTGATATACTGAATTTTTTGAAAAATCTGTATGCCGGCCCCAATTCAACCTCTGCAAAATACGCAGAGGCTAGCCCCGGGAAAAGGTCCCAAGGATGTGACATGAGGCAGTTATTTACCGAACTGTTAGAAATTCCACCAAGTTCGGCAAGCCTCCATCCAAGCTCACACCAAGTCCATCTGAGCTGGCAAAAGCCCACCCAAGCTCACACCAAATCCACCTGAGCTGGCAAAAGCCCATCCAAGCTCCCAATAAGTGTACCTGAGCTGGCAAAAGCCCATCCAAGCTCACACCAGGACTAACCAAGTCAACTCGAGCTGGCAAAATATCCAAGCTCATCACATAATTACTATATGCCAGGAATTATTCTAAGTCTGCCTTGCTAAGCCAAGGAGCAAAATTCCAATCAATGACGATAACAGGATTTGCATTACCATGCTCCATAAGAATGACACCCAAATTACCACGCTGCGTACAATGGTATGGTATGGTACGGTACGGATGTTTGCATTGCGAGCGTCGAAGAACGAATGAGATACAAATCAACGAAATAACGAAACAAAAAAATAACGAAAACTATGAGAAATAGTTAAATAAGAAAAATAAAATATAAACCACCACAATCTCGGATGTCAAACAATACCCTGTAATGCCTGCATTCATCGAAGTGCATCATTTTATAAACTTGTCCCATGCCTAATTTGTTATTCTTTCCAAATTCGCAGCCCAGCCCAGAAAAAATACTAATTCAGCAACTGACTCTCCAGCAGCCGATTTCACGAAAAGTGCGTAGCTTGCGCCATTTTCAAAAGTGGCGTAAGGCTTACGCAACAAAAATGTTGCGTAGCTGCGCCATTTCCTTACGGAGCATTTCACGAAACTTGGCGTAGCTGCGCAACGTTTTAAACACCGTTTACGGCGACTGTTTGCGTATTATTGTGTTCTTTCACGAAATCGTCGTTGTATCACCTTCGCCCAACATTTTGAAAATAGTTTTGTCCGACTTTCCGCGAAATCGTGTGGCAACATTAACAATTCTGTCACAGGTAAAATAGTGATTCTTTTACTTCAATCATGAAACTGTGAGTGTCTTTTATCAAGCTTAATAAGTTGAGCAATGACGGGCTCCACGTCAATTACGATTTGCTGGTAAAATAGGTCATTTTTCAGTCGCTACGCCATATCTTACGCCACCTAAATTGACTGCGCAAGCTACGCCATAATTTGTTGCGCAAGCCGTGGACTTACGCACTGTCAAACTTTCGTGAAACTGTCGTAAGCGAAATGTTGCGCAGCAAACAAAAGTAGCGCAGCTTACGCAATAAATTGTGGCGCAAGGGGGCTTACGCAATTGCGTAAGGTTTCGTGAAATCGGCTGCTGGGCCCATAACCCAGAGGTCCGAGGATCAAAACCTCGCTCTGCTAAAGTGGCATTTTTGCTTCACTGTTAATCAAATTCAATAAATATTTTGCGGTGTTTTTAGAATGTCTGATTTCATTTTGTTTGCTGTTTCTAAATTTACATGAGGCAGAGTGGCGCAGTGGAAGCGTGCTGGGCCCATAACCCAGAGGTCCGAGGATCGAAACCTTGCTCTGCTAACAAGTTTTTGGTATGACTTGAGGTACTCGACTCAGAGTGACGAAGTAGACACTTTCTTGGTCAGTAACCGAGAGTTCGGATGACCACAACCTCGGTCTGCTCAGGATAATTATTTCCTTGATAGTGATTTCATTTTCATTAAAAATAGTTACGCAGAGTGTTGCAGTGGGAGCGTGCTGGGC
>JAUELD010047346.1:0-10531 GCA_031471615.1 Aglantha digitale | reverse complement strand
AACTTTACATCGCATCATCTAATATGTATAGATAACTTTACATCGTATGATAAAATGTGTATAGATAACTTTACATCTTATCATCTAATGTGCATAGATAACTTTACATTGTATCATCTAATGTGTATAGAGTTATACTTTAGAAAAGATTTTGATTCATTGAGTAAGGAGAACTTTTCAGTTTTACACCGTTATTTTTTGGCTTTTAAAAATCAGCAAATTGATGGCACAATGCTTTAAAACTTTTCCATGTAATATGTGCTGTAGTGTAAACTTAGCTACTTTATTTTATTATACATTGTTATAATTCATTTGTTAAATTGTTTTTTTGATATTTTTTAATTTTTAATGTTAAGTTAATAAGTGTCCATGATACTCGCGTAGCAAATTTCGGTTACATTAGAAGAAGAAACTGAAGAAGTAGAAGGAAAAAATAAGAGGAAAAGAAATAGTTTTAAGAAAGAAATATTTTTTGCTTGTGACAAACCGAAATTCGTCTTATTCTTTTACAATAGATTGCAATGTATTACAGGAGTGAATCAAACTTCATAAAAGTTGATGTGAAATTGGTGAAATTTAGGGTTTTTGTGACTTAAAGATTGTTCGAAATTAATGAAGAGTTGTGGAATGAAAAGATAAAGATTTAACTTGTTACAACTCTCCATTATGTTTCAATAAGTTTCTTCTACCATTACAAATCTTTTTACTTTTACTGAGATTGTTTTTAAGTTATCCAATATAAATCAATCTCCATCGCCCCTTATCATGTTAATAAGAAGAAAGTCGCCATATTGGTGCTATTGTATTTTAGAATGGGCTTTTTTTTATCTTCTCTTCACTTATCTTTTCATTCATTTTATGTTCTCACAGCTATTTTATCTTTTATACATTACCAATAGAATTAAAGACATGTGTGTTAACATTTTGATCTACAGAAGCCAACTGATTTGTCTCAAATTAAAATTAAACTCTTTTTCACTAATTTACTATTTATCTAGCCTAATCACGCCCATGTTGTTTATTTTACAACAGTACACTATAGGACGAGCTTAGTAGCTACGTTGCAATATAATGTAGGAATATTTTGTTGAACCATCAAATTATCATGTTTACTCAAATAAAGATTGGTTATAGTATGTCATGATATTTGAAAGAGTAAAATTATGCAAACTTGTCTTTATAACAATTGCGCCATTGCACAAGACACACTGCGTTTATAACTGTGTTTTTGGTTTTCCTGTATTTTCTATTCATAAGTTTATTCAATATATGTGTTATGTTTTATCTGCATGACGTTGTTTATTCACACTTCTTTTCCTTGCAATATTGTTAAAAATATTAGTGTTAAATTAAAAATATTATCACAGTAGTGTGTTTCAAACGGACTTTAATGTTTAAAGGGAATGTGAAGGCATTTGACGTTTATATACCTTAAATAGACCACCTCCAGTCATAAATTCTAATGTATTTGAGAAGTTCAGTTATTTTTTAATGTTTAAATTGTTTATAATTCTTAACTGACATGTTGTTAACTAACTATTTCATCGCAAAAAGTTAATTGGAAAATATTTAAAGATGACCTAAAATTAGTTAAAAAAAACAAAAATAAATAAACATGTTGAGTGCATGGCATAGATTGACAATTGGTGATTTAATGCAGTGAAATATTGTAGATTCACAATATATGTTTTGATAGTTTGTTAGTAACACAATGTATGGTTTCTTATTCAAAAATAAAATTATTGATATTTTACATTTTAATGTAAAATAAAAAAAGCTTTTGCATTAATATATTTAACAAACAAATATAAAAGAAAAACAATTTCTCTTGCTTTTATTTTCAATTATTATTAGTTTTTTATTTTTTCAATAAAAAAGATTGAATGAATAATAAGTATACACATATACACCAAAAAAGCAAAATATATTTTGATAAAAAAACAATATATATATAAAAAAAAAGTAAGAAAGAAATTTAAAAAGAATTCTAGCATTGCGCACCATTAATTATACTCGCTTTTTTTGTTTACGAACGAACTATGATCATAAGAGAGACTTTTTCCCAAAGAAAAATACAGCTGCCGATATACCTTAAATAATAAATACACACATATATATATAAATATATATATATACGTAGCTATAGCTAAAAAAAGATGACAATAGGACATACAAATGATGTAGAGAAACAAAAAAGGCAGAATATAAATAAAAAAATAAATAAATAAATAAATAGCGAGTAGAATAAAAAAAAAGTTAAAAAGGAAAATTCAAGAAACGAAAGAAAGAAGAGACGACGATTTTTTTTAAAAAAAATACACACACTTTTAAAGAGGAATCAAATTATGTACGTATGAGTGACAGTTATGATATTAGAAGAAACATAAACTGAAAACACAGTGATAGATTTTAAAATAAACCTCCAGTGGTATTCTTATTATTACGGCACAGAATCTTAATAAAAAACTCTTTCATCTTTAAAATTTAAAGATTTAATGCGTTTTGTTATTGTCAACAAAAAGAAAGCTTTAAACTTTTTTATTTCATTGATAACAGATTTATTTGAAAGCGAAAGCCTTACGCAAAGACACACATGTTCATTTCTCACAGGTGTGTGCCTACTCCATATTTAAAGTTGAAAGGTTTCGTCATTGGCTTAAGCTGTTTGAATAAATAAGGATTGTTTTTGTTGTATCAATTAAAGTTTTGAGATCTCACATTAATTTACAATGCACATCTACGTCTATATTTTTTTTGTTTTCACCGCAATAACGTTTTCAGTTGTTATTACTTGTCACTTGTTATTGTACTCCCGCCTCCTACCTGTGACGCAACCAACTTCATTTTCTTCTTTCTGTGCATCTTTGTTTACGTTCTTTTTTTTATAGGAAGAAAATTATAAATTAAAGTAACTGATAACAACGAGAAACTTACACGATCAGATAAATTGTAACTATGTACAGAAATGACGAATTTGATCAGGAAGTTCCGTTTATTTATCCCGAGGTATGTTTAAGTTTATTATATAAAATGACCTTTAGTTAATCGATTCTTTAGTTTAGCTGCCATAAGTGACTTTAGTAATAGTCTGTCGCCTGTGTTTCTAATCAATTACAAATAAAGGTTGTTGATTGCTGTGTGGTGAAGATTGGTGCACAGTTTGGTGTACTTGTTAAGAAGTAGGTCGGTACAGCGAGTAGTCCAAGTAAAAAACCACTTAAGTTTACATACAAACTTAAGTTGGTACAAAGGTTTTTCCATAGGTTGATACAAAGTTTGGCACATAGGTTGGTACACAACTTGATACAAAGGATGGTACACAAGTTGGTAGATAGGTTAATGTATAGGCTGGTAGGTAGGTTGGTACACTTGTTTGTAAGCAGATTAAAACATAGCTTTTTGTAGTTATCAATATCAATACTTCGTTTCACATTCTCGGCATTATAAATTCTCCGTCGAAGAAATTGCGAGGTAAAAATCCGAAATTATAGCGAAGTAGTACGTGGAAGTTTTATTTTTTTAATTTTTGGATTTTCATTGCTTTTTTAGATATAAAAACAGCTGGTTAGTGTAAAAACAATGATTTTCTATCTATTTATTTCAAACTTTTACAATAAAAACTTCTTTTATCGGTCTAAAAGTTTATATTTTTGATGTGTTCCTACCCCTCGCAAACAAATAACGAAAAGTTTATCTCCCATATGCGCGAAAATCCTTTGATGTTGTTCAAAAGCTGGGACTGTGAAATCATGTATTGTTGTTTTTTGTTTATATAGATATTCAGATTTGAATTGATATTTATTTTCTTGTTTATTATTTTGTTTTATGTCCATAATGAGTGAAAAGTTTTTGAAAAAAGGTGAAATATATCTTATATGTGCGTGTGCACATTTAAATTTTCATTATGTATAAAAAAATCAGAACAAAAAAACTGCTAAAGATTTTTTTTCTATGTATATAGATTTATATCTATTCTATTCATCGCTATTAAATAATTATTAAAAAAGAAAAAGAACAAAACATAAATAAAATAAATGAATGTTTTTTTCATATTAAAACAAAATTGCAGATGTACCTTCTTTTGTTTGATACAACATCAAGTATAGAAAAACACACACACAGATTATCGATTCGTTTGTCAATATTTTGATTTTGAATTTGATGTTCAGAAACAACAGCCGTTATATCGATAATGTTTTTGGTGAGGGGTATTATTATTGATAGCTTTTATCACGAACTTAATTACGAACAGTAGCACAATAAAAAAAATGAGTGATGGCAAATATTTAATGACTTTGCTAAGATATAACTTTGTTAGAGCCTAAACAAGTTATGGCTTTAAATTAAATTACTTTTCAACATTCTTTTAATTTTTTACACTCTTCGTTATGGAACCGTCAGGGGTTTTTATATCGCAGATGACATTTATAATTCATTTATTTTAAAGAAGTCAATGTAATCAATCCAATGTAAAATAATCCTAATAATTCCTATTATTTAATTAGGCAATACTGAAATCACCAACCATATCAGAATGAATGGACCGAATTAAAAAAGTATGTTTTGTGAAAATCAAAAGAAAAACCTATATTGACTGAATGAAAATTTATAGCGATATCCCTTAAAATATTTTCTCTTGTAATCTACAAAGATACTTCTTCGGTGTTGATCAAATTCACAAAAATGAATGATTTTGTTTTCTTCATTATCTTCTAGTGATCTAAAAAAATATAGCTCTTTTGTTTGAACTATTAACATCAATAAAAAAGTCCAATTCAATCAACGCAAAAAGAAAGAAATTGATATCAAATTTATCAAAGCCATAAAAAATCAATATTTGAATTAGATAGTCAATCATAGATTAGATTTGTTCTGTTTTCGGGATTTCCGGGAAATAAAATCCCATTATAATCGGTTAAAACTTTTTAATCAAAACTCCAAAAATTTGTTAGTTAATTTATAACTCTTATTTAATTTTAAATAAAAGAATTTGAACTTCTTGCCGTGTTATTATGTACTGGAGTTATATATGGCAGAATTGTAACTAAACTATTTTCGATATAGTTAACCGCTGTTTCCGATCATGTATACGTACAGTGTCACATACACTAATTCGCTACATTATTTGAGAGGCGAGTTGATTTTGCGCTTTCATTCGTAAACAAAGGTTTTACATCTTGATTAATCGAGCAATGTATTAGAATAATTGTAATATCAACTTTGCGACCCGAGATGTATTTGTATAATTGAAGCTTCTAAACTTCTACAAAATATTTCACCCCATATTTCATAAATCCACAAAAAAAATCAATCCTCGTAAAAGAAACTCAAAACTCTTTTGCACTGACGTAATCTTTTGCACTGACGTAATCTTTTGCACAGATTTCTTTAAAACTTATTATACTTTGTACACGGAAAATATCAGTTCATTACAATATAAGCATAATACGTATTACTAGTGTGTTGAACATAATATACCACTCTTTTCATATTTATTATTCCACTAAATTCATGATCATTTATGTTAACTCTTATTTCTTTATGCTAATTCATGTTAAATTAAGTTAATGTTAAATTAATTTTTAACTGTTCATGTAGGATTTGCCTTCATTAACTCACGAGGAACGACTATCAGATTATAAGAAAGATGACGATTTCAATGAAAAATTTATTCTATGTGAAGCCATGGATAAAGTAGATTTCGACACCAATGGTATGCGTGTTTTCAGCTCATTTTTTGGTAACTATCTATCAGTGATGAACTATCTCTCAGTAAAAATTGATGAAATGAGTATAATAGCGAAGACGTAAAACATATACTCAATTATTGTTCAGGCGAACTTTCTAAACTTTTTATTGATACTCAGTTTAACAGGCTTTTGTATATAAATATTTCCTTAATAAACTAAAAATGTTATATGGGGAGAATTACATAATATTTAGCAAAGCTATTTAAGAGAATATGTTAGGGAGGAACAGGTGATCAAATCTACATTAAATAAATCAACAAAGAAATCAACACTTTTTACTCTTGTTTTTGTCGTATATTTTTGTTTGGTGTTTTTATAAATTTTACGTTGTTTGTATAAACTCTGCTGGTGGATTGTTTGATTGAATATATATTTATATACAATGAAGATTCTGGTCATCATGTTAATTATCGTAAAACAGTCGTAACAAATCTTTACGTAGATTTTATAAATTTTAATACTTTTAGCACTATATTTTATCTGTTAACAAAACATTGTTCTTTAGATTTATTCCAAGATCTTTCCCAAATGCAAGAACATTGGATGCGAGCAGGTAAAGCTGAATTCTCGATTAGTCCGATCAAAAGTTAACTTTCCATAGCCAATATTTAGCGTTAACGCGAAAAATATAAAAAATGGACTTTCCAAATTGTCAGAAAGTCCATTTTATCGGTACCGGTACAAGACAGTACCAAAACTACCCGTGTTGCAAATATAGTATACTTTTTTTTCGTTTAACACTAGTATTAGTAAATAACATCAGACAGTGTTTCGCTTTCAGTGGTTTTGGCACCCCTTTATTTGTATATAGCAACATTCTTTAAGTAGGCCATTAGCTAAGGTTGTTATTGTAGCCAATTGAATTTAAGAGAAGAAAAACATGAGGGAAGTATCGGTATAAATAATAGGAATAAACCGAAATAGCTAATTGAGAATATCTCATTTAACAACAAACTGCTTTTCAATGGCGCCAGCAGTTTTTTTATTTTTATTGTAAAATCGTTTGTTTAGATTTTCTCGTAGACCTCTATTTTCATTCTGAAATCTTATCCATTGTATCAAACACAATAGGTTGAACACCGAAACTTCTTACGAATTAGTAAAAAAGTTAAATAGTCATGAATTATGTACAAGGACTAAAACTGATAAAAATAAATAACGCTACTTCAACGATAGATATGACATCAAATAGAATAAATAAGACGTAATAAATTGAACACCAACTTTTAATACCACCACCAACTTTCAATACCACCACCAATTTTCAATACCACCACCAATTTTCCCATCTTATTTATTTTAGCCCAGAGCACAAAAGAAGATCAGTTTGTACCAGAGGGAACAGAAGCAAACAAAGCTGAAATCACTAAAAATAAGAAATTTGTAAATACAGGTAAATAAATCTTCCATACGGACTTCCAAGGAGTTTAATAAAGAATAAAAACAATCAGCATCTCTTGTGTAACCTAATGAATAGCTTAATTATTCCATTTATTTGTTAATTTAATTGAAACCATATTGAGTTACAATATATTATTTTTTAAATATTTCATCAGTTTCTACAAGAATGCAAACTCTTGTTTTAGAGTGCCATACTTACATTAACTTGACATTTAGCTATGACTGAACCACATATTTGTAGTTAACTTCTTCACAATGTAGTAGCACCTTTTTTATTAACATTTGTTGACGTGAAGGGTTGGAGACCAGCCTAAAAATTTGCATGTTAAAGAATCCATGTTTTTTTTTCATGTTATTTTATGTGTTACTTTGTAAAGTTGAACTTAGTTTTATTGTTGTTATTATTTATTGTTGACCATAATGCATCATAATTAAACATATTTTCATTATTAGAGTATGGACCAGTTCAAATAAAGATTGAGGAAGAAGCAACCACAGACAGCTCTTACATTGCACATTGTTGTATGGCAAAAAATGAGTCGAACGAAAACAAATCCTTTCGACCCTTAAATCTAATAATACCCGGGGATCACTCCAGTTCTCCGGGAAATCTATCGCCTTGTAATTTAAATTTAAATCTCTTATCATCGGAACCTGAAGAGAATTACAACTCGCCTTCACCATACAACCAATCATATATAGAAACCGCATCTTCGCCAGTATACCCGCGATTTATTGATCGACCATCTCCCACAGTTTCTCCTTTACCATCAGCATTTTCAAAACCTGATATCAATAACAATGATGCCAATAAAAGCAACAGTGTTACCAGATCTCCTATTTATGATTCCCATCATACCAACGAAAGAACTTATTTAACACCCAATCAAAGACTAAGTCATGGGTTCCCACTTAGCGCTGTAAAAGTTGAACCTATCGATGGAGCATGTGGAGAAGAGCAAGGTTTGTTTATAAAAATATCTTGGTGTTTAAACACGTGACATTTGACGTGACGTGACAAACCATGGTAAAAAAAAAATTCCAGTGGTTGTATGGATTAGTATTTACTTTATTTAATCCGACATTATCTTATACTAATCTTCTTGATTGACGCAATAAATTACTTCGTGTTTTGTATAGGTTTTCCTACCATAAAATACCCATCACAAGAAGAATACAATACTTCAAGATATACTAATAGATTCAAGCAGAGATATCGATATCAAGGTAAATTTAGTTAAACTATAGAAAAATACTAACAAAAGAAGAATATAGAAGGAGTAAACCACTATCATATATTAATAAAATATTAGAAAGATTTTTTTTGCTTCAGAATTATAAATAATTTTTTATGATTAATATCAAGATAAAATACTAACTACGTTCTTTTAGATCGGTTCGATACGTATAAAGAACATTATGAGGTAACCCACAGTCGATCACCTTACCACAGACGTGGAACATTGCAGTTATGGCAGTTCCTTGTGGCATTACTGGCTGAAAAAGATTGCCAACAATATATTGCTTGGGTTGGTAGAGGTTTGGAATTTAAATTAGTTGACCCTGAGGAAGTAGCTAGAAGGTGGGGTATTCAAAAAAATCGGCCAGCAATGAATTATGATAAATTAAGTCGCTCTTTACGATATTACTACGAGAAGGGCATCATGCAAAAAGTGGCCGGTGAACGTTATGTTTATCGATTTGTATGCAATCCCGAAGCATTGTTTAGTCTAGCTTTTCCAGACGGCATGCGACCATTTTTAAAACCACAATGTAGTCAACCACAAAAAGTGACAGATCAGCAGTTACTTGCAGGAACCAGAGAACATTATTCTGTACCTCAATATATACCAACATCGAGATTAGCAGAAAACTGGCCAAAGACTAACGAAAATTTTAACTGCCAGTAAACCAAGAAAACTCAAATGAAGCGTAAACCTTTCGAGGGTTTCAACAAACAAATGTGCTTCTAAAAACGAGATCCTATACATGACGGGTCTCTATAATAAAACTTAGAGCAGCTAAAATCTTCATGTTGAAATAAACATAGATTTGTCAAGCTCTTTTCAAATGAATAACACTGTACTACTTATTTGTTATATAAAAGGGGAATGAAATAGATTATATAGCTTTAAAATAGCCATATACAACTAGCAGGATCTAGTTTATTTTATTAACACTATATAATATATTTATTTTTGTACTTAATCCAGTAACTTATTTAAAAAATGTCATTTCTTTTAAAACGTAGCTAGCACACAACAATTCTCTAGAATTTAGGCGTTTATTTCTTATTTCTGTCTTTTTATTTTCAAATAATGAAGCTACACTATAGACAACCTTTCTCCTACACACTTCATAGGCTGCAGTTAAAATAAAATTTAAAATATTATTTTACAATTCCATTAAAATCTAAGTACTGACAAAATCAATAAAATCACTAAACACTTTAAATTGATTTTTTAACTTGAAGTTGACGTTGCTTTAATTTTATATGAAAATTTCTGTTGTTTAGGGGTTCTTTTTTTCCTTGAAAAAGTAAGAAGAGCAGGTAAGAAATTATGGTAACAAAGGTAACGAAATGAAGCATTTTTACAAGAACCGTCAAGCATAAGTTTCAACAGGATCTGCAAATAGCTACTTCTGAAAGCCCTGCAAATAGCTACTTCTGAAAGCCCTGTAAATAGCTACTTCTGAAAGCCCTGTAAATAGCTACTTATGAAAGCCCTGCAAATAGCTACTTCTGAAAGCCCTGTAAATAGCTTCTTCTGAAAGCCCTGTAAAAAAAGGAAAACCAAAAAAGTAACTAATAAGTCTAATAAGTTAACAGTCGTTGTAATTGTGGTTTTTAAATTTGAATTTGTTTTCGTTGTTGTTATTGTTGTTGTTGGAATTGTTTGTCATGGGGTTACTATTGTTGTTGAGAAAATTGTTGTTGTTTTTGTTATTGCTGTTGATAATTATTTATGAAAAAATGCTATTAAACGAAACAAAATAAAAAAGTAATAAATAATAATAAATAATTTATTTTTGTTATTTAAGAAAACTACGTGAATATGATATTTGTAAAATAATTGTTAAAATGAAAATAATTACTAGAAAATATGTTTTTAATCTTCCAGCATAGTCATTAGTTTTACATGTGTAAAACTATAATAAAACCTATAATAAAATATAGCTAGAAAGAGATGAGACAAAACCTATAATAAAATATAGTTAGAAAGAGATTGGATAAAACTTATAATAAAATGTAGTTAGAAAGAGATGAGACAAAACCTATAATAAAATATAGTTAGAAAGAGATGGGATAAAACCTATAATAAAATATAGCTAGAAAGAGATGAGACAAAACCTATAATAAAATATAGTTAGAAAGAGAT
>JAUELD010047335.1:0-10535 GCA_031471615.1 Aglantha digitale | reverse complement strand
TTATCTTCAGTTTGATGTTGATTATCTTCAGTTTGATGTTGATTATCTTCAGTTTGATGTTGATTATCTTCAGTTTGGTGCTGATTATCTTCAGTTTGATGTTGATTATCTTCAGTTTGATGTTGATTATCTTCAGTTTGATGTTGATTATCTTCAGTTTGATGTTGATTATCTTCATTTTGATGTTGATTATCTTCAGTTTGATGTTGATTATCTTCAGTTTGATGTTGATTATCTTCATTTTGATGTTGATTATCTTCAGTTTGATGTTGATTATCTTCAGTTTGTCTGTCGAAACATCCCAGTAAAAAATGTTTGTTTGATCTGTTGGGGTGTAAGTTGTGGTATTTCATTGTCACTGTCACTGTCTGTACTATCTTGTCGTGTTGTTGTTCTTGCACTGGATTGTTGCTTCTCTTACTAGTAGTCGTTGTATTCGTTTGTTTTGATGGTTGGAGCTCAATTTTCCATTCAAACCTGTCCAACATATTGTCACAATTCAATAGCATATTCCTATGAAGCACTGTTTCTTTACCTTGATGATCATTTTCTGGCCTTATCCTGTATACAACTGGATCATTTGCCAAACTTGATACTATTACATGCACCTTATCCTCCCAAAAACTCCTCAGTTTGCCTGTTCCTCCTCTCTGGGAAAGGTTTTTAACAGAGAACTCAAGCAGTGTCTCCTATTGTTCGGTCTAGCAACATCTCTAGCTTTACGATCAGTTGAATGTTTACATGCTAGCCTGTATGCTTCTTGCATCTGTTCTTTCTATTTAGTAACATATGAAGCGAGACTAACTTTTTCTGATTCCTTTGATGGTAATATTAAATCAATTGGAAGCTTTGGTGATATACCATATAGAAGAAAATGCGGTGAATAATTGGTGGCTAAATGTTTTGGTTCAGTTGTAAGCATGGGCTAATTTACCGACATGGTGACGCCATTGGCTTTCGTATTTTTCTGGTAGCCACTTTAACATCTGTATGATTGTCTGATCCATTCTTTCGACCTGTCCATTCATTAGTGGATGATAAGGTTTAGTGCGAATGTTCTTCACGCCACATAGCTTAGATAACTCGTGGAACAGACGATAATCAAATTCTTTACCTTTATTTCTTTATTTAAATCTAGTCAACAAATAATAATAATTATAATAAATTATAAATAAAATCATATTACCATAGCAAACTGTGTTAGGAATTTCTTTGTCCCTTTTTCTACACATTTTTGTAACCTTTACCTTCATCAAAAACCATTTTTTATTTTTGTCATAAAAAAAATAACTAAAAACCTGTTTGTTTAAAATTACAAGTGATATCAAGAACTTCAATAAGTTGATCTTCAGATGGGTCACAAGAGCAGTCATAAAGCCATTTAACTTTGCCATCTTCAGACAACAAACATCTTCTCTTTCCTTTCTTTACCAAGATGCCCCATCTCCACATGTAGTTCGTTGTACACTAGAGGTTTAAACTTCTGTGATAACACAAGTTGTCTTGCATTATTTGTAATTCGATAAAGTAAACCATCTTTATTAATTTCTAGTTTGTTTTTGTCTTTCAAAAGTGATCTTACTGTTTTTGATTCTTTATTTCTCGTCTTACCTTTCATATTTCAGTTGTTCTTCTGAAATTTATTTCATCTTGTTGAGCATTAATAATATCAGCAGTTTGGAAACATTGGTGACTCTTTCCAGCTTTGTAAATTAGTTGGTTCTCTTCACAATCTTTTAGTTTAACATTAATCGAACGGACCATACCTATTCAGGCTTTACTATTTCTGTCTTGATTGACAGTACCATCGAAATCGCTCTTATTTAAACAATTGAACACACTTCTGAAAATCAATGTGGGTCATCTTTATCTTTCATAGGGAGCTGATTTAATGTATCAGCAACCACATTCTGAATACCTGGCTTGTAGTGAATGGAAAACTTGAAATCAGCGAGTTCGTTTATCCATCGTTGACCAGTTGCGTTAACTTTACACGATGTTTTTAAGTAGATAAGGGGATTTTAATCCTTGTACACATCGAAATGGTCAGCATGAGACAAATAATCTTTAAAGTGATCACATACAGCCCACTTTAAAGCAAGAAACTCCAGTTTCGAACTGTGGCACTTATTTTCAGCTCCAACTAGGGTTCTGCTCCCAAACCCAAGAACCCTCAATTCACCACCTTGTTCTTGGTAAAGAGCACTGCGTGTAATATGAATGGTTGTTGAAAATCTGGATACGCTAACAGAGGTGGAGTGGTAAGATGACGTAATAAACAATCAAGTGATTCTTGGTGTTCTTGTTTCCAATCAATAGGCTTCTTGTTACCTTTTCCAGGATGTTCTTTTAACAAGCAAAAAGGGGTTGGCTATACTGCTGAAACTTGGAGTTGGTCTTCCAAAATACCCTACTATGTCTAATAAGCGACTCAATTGAGTGAAGTTCTTGGGTGGTTTCTGAATCTTGGGTTTAACTGCCGTGATAATCTTCGGGTCAGCGGCGTAGCCCTCTAATGAGATGAGTCTGCCTAAATGAGATACTTCTTGCGTAAACAATTGACATTTTGATGCTTTAATTTTGACACCATGTTTCTTTAAACGTTGTAAAACTAGTTTGAGATGTTTAAGATGTTCCTCAAAACTTTCTGAAAATATAAGTAAATCATCAAGATACGTTACAACGAAATCATCACGCACACCTTCTAAGCAATGTTCCATAAAACGCTGGAAACAAGTTGGGGAGTTCATCAGTCCAAAAAGAATCCTGACCCATTCATAGTAATCCCAGGGTATGATGAATGCGGTATACTTTCTGCTCTTCGGGTCAATACGAAGTTGGTGGTACGCCTTACTCTAACTATGATGTTTTAAATACGGGGGAGTGGATGACGGTCTTGAATGGTTTTGTTGTTAGGTTTTTGATAATCACAACATTTGTTAGATAGTCCGGATAAGTCAATGGCATTTACTACAGCCTCCATGTGGTCATCTGACACATCAGAATCTAATGGTGTTGCGCAACTGCTTGAGATAATTCTCCTACCATCATTTTATTTACATTAGCTAATTTTATTTTGAATTTATTTGAGTGCGATTTTTTCTTTCATTTCTAATGGTACCAATGACGAGATATATTCTAACCGCCCAACCGTGACATTTTTTCTTAATTGAATGTCATGATTAGAATTGTTAACGACAGGGATTTTGAAGTAATTATTAGTACCACTTTTAAGCATAACCACATTATCGACACATTGAATACCTCCAGGGACTTCTAGTTCACTGCCTTGAAACATCATCGGGCGCTTTGCTTCCAAATAACCAACTGATGCCTTACAGTCTACGTTAACTATCTTTCCATCAGGAATAACTGTATCTTACACTTTGAGTTTGTCTGGGATTTCATCATCCTCATCAGCATGTTGTATAAATCGCACAAATGATTGTAGTCTACTTGTATCTCCGGTATTAAAAATATCCTGCAAAAAGTTCAGCAAGACTTCCGCATTGTCTGTAGATTTAGCTAACAGTCTTGTTGCATTAAAACCCAACATTGTATTATTTAACTGTTCGGTTGTTACCAAGAACGGGACTTGAATTTCGGGACATTTAGTATCATTACCAAGCAAGGTTCACCCATCCCACAAAGGGAATATCATCTGAGTTACCCCATTGCACAATTGTTGGTCTAGTTTTACGCCATCTTTTATTTTTATTTTGATTAGTTACGCGTTATATTTTATACAACGTGTTTATTAAAATTATTAAAGTTTTTAGAGAAAATAGAAAAATTCATTCAAACAACAAATTATATCATATTTATGTTTCGGTCCTGTACTGAAATAACAATGCAAGGCATTTTTATCATCTAATATGGTATCTAGCCGTTGAACTGGAATATCCGGAAAATAATGATAAAAATTGGTGTAGTATCATGGATGCCTGAGCGCAAGTTGGAGCAATAGAGATATTTCTTCATTACTTACACTACAATTGATGAGACACTTGTCTGAGATTAAATGCGCAAACTCTGTTTTTTCTTTTTTAGAACAAGCAGTTTGATAGGAGCCAGTTTTCAGAACTTTTCTTCTTTTCTCATTCGTCAATTGTTTTATGGCATCATACAAAATTTCATGTTCTTTGTAACCCTTGAAAACAGTGAAAACAGTGATTACAATCATGTGAACTATTTTTAAGACAGTTTTTACATTTATTTAAATATCGTGTGTTGTTTCGTCGGTGTGATTGGGTGTAGTCTCTATCTTTGTTTTTTTCCTGTTGTAACATTTGTTTAGCCATAACAGAAACAGCCCTAGTTAATTCAGATATTTCAGATTCAGATTCAGTAGACTTCGTACACCTTAGTTATCTTCTTAAACTTATTTTGTAACAAAAGTCGTTCATTCTCAGACGTAGACGCGTTACTGGACAGCAGATATTAAATCTTCATTAAATGTGAAACCTTTCCTTAACATTTCTTTGAGCTCCTGTACTACATATGTGATACTTATGCCTCTTTCTAAAGTCCTTTTAAAAAGTTTGTGAACCAAACATTTTTCAGACGATATTAGAGTTTTTGACTTATTTCAATACAACGCATGACAAAGACATAAGTTGTTACGTCAGGAAGTTGGACCATTGAGGTTAGAGTATTATATAAGTCAGTTGTATTTCTTTCCCCTAATGAGCTTCTAGAAATTTTAGGAAGCGTGCTATGGTTAAATCAGATGAAGTCTTCAAAACATTTTAAAACAAGTTTAAACTAGGGGCCATTGAAGCAATGACACTGTTGACAATCTCATTTTACGCATACCCGATACTTTGTAAGCTTAGTCCTTTTGCCCAGACTTCCCTATTTGTCCTGTAATCTTAAAGTCTTTTCGCAAACTCCAGTGTACCACCAAGAAGTCCAAGTTCCTTTAAAATAGATAAGTTATCTGTGTTTTCTTTATTGGCGTTTTTTTTCATTTATATCAATGTTGTCAATTGAATTTTCAGTATTGTCAACTGTAGTAGTATCAGGTGTAGCAGTTACATTTATGAACAACATAATAAAATGTATTTTTTTTCTAGTTATTTTTTAGTTCGCTTCGTTATGTCTATTAAGGTATCTTCACGTATTCCTATTTTTACACCACTTTTTACGCAGCTCTTCAAGATTTTGGAAGCATAATATTTCGTCGTTTTTTTATCTACTAGCTCATCGATATTCATTTCGGTCATTTCTTCGTTTGTTTTGATTTTAGCAGCTGCCATTTTAATTTTTTTCGAAGAATACAAAATAATTTGATTGGTTTAATTCCGGTATCGAAAATAAGAAGTTTTTCTATTGGTTGTTTTTAACAATTGCGATTTATAAATATTCGCATAAATAATAATTACATGTGCGCCGTTTGTGGATCTTTGAAATGTCTAAGAAGAATGGCTTCTCAGTGTTATTATACCGGCTAAATAATGAATGCAAAAATTTCAACGTTTAGTAGTTGTACAATTATAACAATAATCGCTTAAGTTAGTAAGAACTTCGTCCTTTTATTTTTGGATTTTCTTCCAGCCAACAGCTAATTGTTGCTTGATGTAGTTTCTTTCTCTGCTGCTGTCGATAACTTTATCTTTTTTGAAACTGTCGATGATTACTACGGATATATCATGGCAATTTGATCAATTTAAATCCCGGTTAAGCCCCCAATAATTGTCAACCAGGTCACTACTGGTTTTAACTACTTTAAAATGCTGATGCAAGTATAACGACGTTTACATATCAATATTTTTCTATTTCTATTACATAGCGCTAGTTCTAAAGTCTATATTTACGATACGCGTCAAAACGATATATTCAGTTAACTCAACAACGCACGTCTTCCTCGTGGTTCTCGTATTGATCTGTCTCAAAAATCTTGTGGTTCTTTACGTTAACCGAAAAACGCACTCCGACATGTGCACTTGATTTATTGCTGTTTTAACATACTAGTGCCAGACCCTTTTTTGCTGTATTTCCCGATCCCTTTGTTGAAATTTGTAATAAACTTAATATCAATTCTAATTTTTAATATAGAAAAGTGTACCTCACACAATGAACGTATTTGATCTATACAAATTGCGTTTATAATCGATTTATCTTGAAATAACGTGCGAAAAATACACGCAAAAACTTAGTTAATGCTCCTACTTCAAAACCAATTAACTACTAATCGAAAAATGTAGAATTCAAAATTTATACTATTTTTCGAAATGTTATACAACGCCTTATCTGATGGCAAGATCAAAACGTAAATATATTTATTTCTTATATTCTCGCAGCGTACGCTTTTTTCGCCGTAATCCATCACATTATAACATTAAGTTCAGACGTACTTGGCCTTCGCACATTGACAATTTTTTTTTTAAAAATTTCTCAAATATTGTTATTCCAAACAAAAAAAACGAAAAATAACCCAGCTGTAGGTGTTTAAAAGTTATTTTACGTTTGTGCACGTTGTTTTATTCCAGTTTTAATATATTAGTGCGAGACCCTAATAAGCGAGAGTGCGAGACACTTTGCAAGATCATTGAACAATGTGCGAATAAAGATACGTAACACCATTTTACTCCTAATCGTCGAACGTGAATTTTTTATTTTTTGCGGAGTTAAGAAACGTTCATTTTCGTAGCTTAGACTAGATAGGATAGACTTAATTTTTTCTTTCTAAATCAAAAGCTAAATTTCGTGTTTTAGTGGCACTTTGTGGCAAAAGTATGACTCAGTAAAATTCAATTTGCAAATCGAATGCACCTAGGTGAGCACAAAATGCCTGTATGCGTCTTTTTAATAAAAACCGACATTTTATACTGAAATACAAAATCCGTTTAATAGAGACTGGATAAGAAGCTGTTAATTCTAAGAGTTTCGAATAAAAAATTTTAAAAATGCCAAATATATCTCTTTTAGTTTATATACCTTTAATTATATCGAAGTTATAATTAATTATTTCTAACTGTACATTGTTTTATAAAAAAATGGTTCTATTTTAAATGATTTACACTTTGCTTAAATTCACTTTGATCAAATTAAGAGAAAACTCGATTTGGACCTTCCTTGATTGAGAAGGAGGTACCAACAAAAAGCAATATATTGTTACATTATATGCCCTACAGTAATTCAGTATAAGATTTATAATGATATATGAATAACTATTAAGTTTTTTTTTCCACAAAAAAAAAACATCACGGACTTACACCAGCTAGCAGCAATATAATTAATAACACTTTCTGCATCTTAAACACAGAAAAATACATAGAAATTTATATTAACCAAAAAACTTGTTTGTTCACATTAAAAAAAGTCAAAAATACTTTTCTATTTCTATTTAATATTCATTATATGTTTTAAGGCAGCATGGTTTTGGATCATTTCGCAAGAAATGTTTTTAAAAAGTTGTTTTACCAAATGTAAAACATATAATTCCTTTCCAATCCTTTCTTATATATTTTAGCGCAGCGTATAATTTACTATCGTGATGTCTATTTCCACAAATACTATATAGATTGTGTACACATATCCATTAGAAATATTTCCATTTTCACCGAAACATTTAAATATTCACCTTGGATTTGATAATTAATAAGGATTTGATAAATCATAGTTATATAAAACACATTTAATAACAAAATTAGTTTGAATTTAGGCATTTCAAGAAAAAACAATATCATAAGACGATGTTTTTAGTCTGTAATCTACCATTATTTACATTTATTACATTTCCAAATAAAATCTTTTTGTTCGAAAGCAATATTTGGAATGTTTTCGAAATGCTGATGAAACCATTCATCTCCAACAAAAATGAAGAATCTGATTAGTCACATTTCATATGTTGCTACTGTTTGGCCTATTTGTTGAATTTATAAACTATAATTCATCTCGTAGCACCCTCGTAGCATTCTAGATACAATACATAAAGACTATGAAAATTTTCTTTTTCTATGCAGATTGATCTAACCTATGTATTTTCAGTTCCTACGGCATGAACAATACAATTTAATTTTTATGGATTTTGTACAACAAACGTACTTACTAAATGCCTGTGAATATAGGCCACAATCGCGATCGTTTGATTTTTAACTCCTAAAGTAATATATCAGGCTAATATTAACTGGGTGGCTGGTTAAGCATTTCGAATGTGTTAAAATTAATTATTACCAAACTCGATGCAAATTCGGTCTATTTATATTTCATTTTTATTTTCGACGTTACTTTTGCAAACCTATACATCCTTTTATAAAGTAAACAAAACATGATTATAATAATACTATATAACCTAAGGAGTATTAATTTATATCACCTGGCGCACCTTGACGTATTTCACATTGTTCACTTCGCTAAAATGCTGACCGAGTATTGTTATAATTTATTACATAATCATAAATGGTGTAAAAATGTCACGTGAGTTTACGTTTTACTTTTCTTGAATTGTTGATTCACATTTTTTAATAAATTAACCAGATAATCGTTGGAGTAATCGAGAAATTATGACGTATGAAATTTTGTGCCATAAAATTAACCAAAAAAAACATCGAAAAAACGAGCCAAAAATACGGCTTTTCATTAATTATTCTTGTGTCTGAAATCTTGGCGAATTTTGTTATTATAAAAACAAACCTCGCGTTCTTCTGTTATAAACGGAGAAATCGACAAATGTGCAATGTGTTTCTTGTAGTTATAAATCTTTGGATGATGGAAATAGAGTTCCTTCAAAAATAAGTTTCTTCAGCGTTCTTAACGACGCAAGAGAAAAGAAAGTATGTATAATGTTATAACAAGAACTGATGGGAAAGAACAACTTATATGTCTGTACATAATCAAGCTTTGAGCATAGCATGTATGTAGCTAGCTATGTCTGTAGCTTTGAGAATAGCATGCATTGAGCATTGAGCATGCATGTAGCTAGCTGTGCTATGTCTGTAGCTAAATCAAGCTTTGAGCATAGCATACATGTAGCTAGCTATGTCTGTAGCTTTGAGCATAGCATGCATTGAGCATAGCATTCATTTAGCTAGCTATGTTATGTCTGTAGCTAAATCAAGCTTTGAGCATAGCATGCATGTAGAATTGAATATTCGAACATTCTCAGATATATTTTTTCGCATAATTAGCAAAAAATCAAAATTAATCTTAATTTATGCGAAAAACACGAATGGTCAATAAAATCAATTGCTCGCATTATATTTCTGTTTAACATGCAACAGTAGCTTTTTCTGTGGACAAAGTGAAATTTGAACTTTATGCAAAACAATCAATTTTTTTCTTATACAGCTTAACACGAACATTTCAAAATGGTCAAGATTGTAAAAAACGGAGCAGCGGTTCAAAAGTTATTGAAATTTGAAGGTACCGAAAAACAGTCCTCTTTTAGAAGAAGATTGAGCACATTTCCCTTTAGAAGCAATAAAAAACGTGGCACCGAATTTCGATTTTCTTCAAGATTGACCTTTTATTACATGATTGCTCATAACAAGAAAACGGAATATCAATTCTAAATGAAAATTTTCATACCCATAGGAAATTTACCACAGAATTCAAATATTTTAGTTAAAAATTATATTTATTTCAGGAATTTGCATAAATTAGCATAAATAATTATCATGATTATAATTATGGACAAATAAATGGAAATATTGTAAATATATAGACAACTTACAAAATAAAGGTGGACTAAAATAGATAATATATACACATGAATAGCAAAAATAAATTTTATAGTACTTTTTTTCTGCATAATTAACAAAAAAACATAATTTATTTTAATTTATGCAAAAAACACAAACTGTCTAAAAATCAATTTCATGATATTATATTTCTGTTTAACATGCAACTTTACCAAGAAGAGATTGAATTGAACATTGGAGCATTATCAGAACAAAAAATCATAATTAATTTTAATTTATGCGAAAAACACAAATTGTCAATAAAATCAATTGCTCAAATTATATTTCTGTTTTACATGCAACTTTACCAAGAAGAGATAGAATTGATATATTAGCATTATCAGATATATTTTTTTCGCATAATAGCAGAAAAACACAATTAATTTTAATTTATGCAAAAACACAAATTGTCTATTAAATCAATTGATGATATTATATTTCTGTTTAACATGCAACTTTACCAAGAAGAGATAGAATTGAACATTGGAACATTCTCAGATATATCTTTTTCAGCATAATAGGCGAAATATTTCCACTGATTTTAAAATGACAGAAAAACTTTCATCTGACAATCAGCTTTGCTATATGTGATGAGGTACTGTCTACCATAAGTGTAGACCTTTGGCGTTCGAAAACCTTCACCAGCACATTGGCTGTAACCTTCAAGTTTTTATATCGTACCAGAGAAAGAAAAAGAATTAATGACGTGGTGAAGTTATGTCTCTTGAAACCAGGCTTGTTTTTTAAAAGATCAATTGCACATCTACAGTATATTACCTTATCAATTTTTTTCACAAAATTTAGATAATCGATTGCATAATGAATTGAGAAAGCTACCACATTTTTAAAGAC
>JAUELD010047313.1:0-10540 GCA_031471615.1 Aglantha digitale | reverse complement strand
AGACCATCTAAAGGTATGAGACCATCCAAAGGTATGAGACCAACCAAAGGTATGAGACCATCTAAAGGTATGAGACCATCCAAAGGTATGAGACCAACTAAACGTATGATACTATCCAAAGGTATGAGACCAATGAAAGGTACTAAACCATCAAAAGGTACTAAACCAACCAACATTTCTAGACCAACTTAAAATACGAAACTAACCGAAGGAGTTATACCACGTAGGAGTTAAACACGTCGCTTAGGAGTATTTCTAGTTGTATATAAGGAATTAAGCAAAGACATCTAATACTTTGTGATCGATTGCAATGTATAATATTCTTAAACCTCTCTTGAAAATTTGAAGTCTAAATATTCAGTATTTGTGAAAATATGAAGTTTCAAATAGTTGGAATTAATTGAAATTCACTCAAAATCGTTAGAATCGTTAAAAAGATCACGTAAATATTTAAAATCCTCCAGGTATATTCGAGCTGTCTTCGTCTTTTTCAATTCGAGGTTTTCTTTCTTTTTGATTTTACTTCTGGATTTGAATGTTCGATACATTCGCTATCTTTATCTCGCTTCTCGGGTAACAGATCAAAACACTAAACTTTCAAAATTCCAAAGTATTTTCGAGGTTACAACAAAACTACCATCGTTAAATTCCAATATAGCAAAATTAGTTTTTATTTCTAGCATCAGAAAATGCTTCAAATAAAGATAAAAGAATTTCATGAATCCATTTGGAAAGGTTAATGCTAGGTTTGTTGTAATCAAGATTTAACTTATATTTACAACAGCTATTTTCAGGGCAACATCTTTGACGCAATTCCTTGTTTTCAAAGTATGTACAATCACAAAGAAAAGTGGCGCTTGATTCTTTGATAAATTACGGATTATTTTTATTACTTTGTATCGCCATACCGTACTTTGGCAACTTTCTACGGTCCTGGACACTCTCTTCAGATTTTTCATACTCTCCTGAAGTAAATGTTTTAGCGTTATAAGGACAGCCGTAGCAATTGAACCTTAGTTTTTGTGCCATTCGTAAAGAGAGTTCAGCACTAAGTTCAACATTTCTTGAATTACATTCTCCACATGATACAAAAGGACCAACGAAAGATTTCAGTAAAGCGAAACTCAAAATTAAGTTGTAATTTACTGGACATTTTTTTTTTCGATGAATTTTATTTTTTTTGATTTTTTCACCAAATAAGTTTAGCACATAATATTCTTTTTGGAATACCCATTTCAAGTGTCTAGCTACTAATTTTAATTTTTAAGCTATTGTAAAAACAAAACACATTCCAATTAATATTATTTATGATTACCTAGAAATAAGGAAAAAGAAGAATAAGATGAACATAAAAACATTTGATAAACAAAGTAACCAGAAGCATCATCGTGATGTTTTAAGAAGGACACAATCAAAAGGAACTTCTGTTTTATTAAAATATGGTAATACTTCCAACTCGTTCCAGATTTCATGTTCACAGCCATAAAATTACTTGCCCGTATACACATTTTTGATAAAAACATTTGCATTCAAGTTACTTCAGCAAACTCTTTTACTATTCTCACACAACACACCACTCACTAACATATTAAAACCTCAAATCGATATTTTTGCCTTAAAAAATGTTATAAACGATACATCCTGGAAAGGTCCCGAAAAAATAAAATTATCAAAAAAGAATTTCTAGGGGAACTAAAGCTCAAGAGTGAATAATGGGTTAAGTGGATTAAGGGTCCCAATAAAATTACAAAAAAATACAAATTAAACACAAAATAATATAAATTTAGATGATGTACCAGAACATGTCACGGAGGAGAGAATCGGACAAAATAATGAATATATAGTGTTCAGTCCGTCTCCCCTAAATATAGAAAAAAATCATGTGATATTTTGAAAGTCACATGTCACATTAAAAGTATTCAAATCATCTCTACAGAAGTCTGTCACACTTAAATAAAATAGTTTTTTTTCTTGTTCATTTTTGTTCCTTTATTCAGTTCTGTTTAGGTTTTTTCCCCATTAGGTTTTTATTTATTGTACTTGTTACTATTTTGAGATTACATGTTATTTGGCTTTGCTTTTGCAGTGGCAAAATAAAACAACAAAGCTACGTTTGAAAGTAAATCTCTTTGTTTCTTGTAAGAAAAAGCCCTCAATATTAATATACAATCAAAATGCCAAAAATACAAGAACACCTAGCTTTTTGGATTAGTGTCACCCCATAAAACAAAAGAATTGAAATTGAAAACCTAAAATCCATTTGCCCTAAAGGCTATTATTACAATCTAAGTAAAACATATGAGGGATTCCCTGTTTTTTACTTAATTTGACTAAATTTGCAAATTATTATGTAGTACCAAAAAGGTAGCATTATAATTTTTGGTAATCCCCCAGTTAGACAAACATATGTGTTGACACATTACCTTGTGACAGAATTTGCATAGTTCTTACGCCCTGCAACATAAAAAACCATGGCTACAAAATATGAAAGCTAAACAATTCTTTCTTGGAAATTCCTAGGTTAGATGAATCTTTGCATCCAATCATCCATACTAAGTTATACAAAATTATGTTTAATTATTCTGCTATCTATCCACAAGTTAAAGAAAATAATACGATAGTTTGCTAGCAAAATAACTCTGTTATAAATGTTAAATGTTTACATCGACACCAATTGACCTCATTGTAGAAGAAACCATCAATGCAGATGCTGCAAGTCAGATGATTGAAACATCCTCCCTTACAAACTATATATAACCTTGACAAAAGTGGATAGAATCACATTTCATAAGAAAGTCTATTATAAAAAGATGGTTTGATTTGTTTAACAAGTCACAAAGGGAAGATTTATCTCAATATCTAAGAAAAATTTAGATTCAAAACGATAAAGTTGTTACAGAGTTCGTTGTGAAATCATTAATATTCGAAGAGAGAGAAGAAGAAAAATCGATCAGGAAATACTGAAAGAATATTGCTGCTTGCTTAGTCCTTGGCTTGGTAACGATTTCAAAGGATGTTTTACTTTTGCAATAAATACCAGAAAAAGTCATTAAAGATACTAGATGCATTGCAAACATAGATGGAGACACCTCCTCTAGTGATTTGACATTAAATTTGAGTTTATAACCATAACAGACAAGATTCAAACCAATAGAAGTAAAAATGAAATGAAAGATCACTTTGATAAGACTTTTTATCTCCTTCATTACTTACATCTACACTTATTATTCTAACATAAAAAAGAACAAATCAATTTCCAAAACCATCTATGAGAACTATTGCAAAAATAAGAAGGGATAAAAATCCAACGCTATATTACAGTTATGCTGTAGCGAGTCAGAATTCCTCCAAGACATATTGAGGATAACCCAGGATATACAATAACCAGAAATATTCTACAATCCAAACAAAAAAGAACCAATCAAATTAAAACAACCATCAGCACCAAAATGTGAATTATGTTCTCAGACAATTCGGTGCAATTCAAAACGAGTTATCTGCATATATCGCGAAATTCTGATCCATCTCCAGTGTACTAAATCAAAAACATTCCAAGTAGTAGTAGTAGTAGTAGTAGTAAATGTGAATTGACTTGTTATGATTGTTTTTATGTAGAATAGCCGTTTCACAAGATACTAACCGTTATAATAGACGATGACATGAATGAAAATAAAGAATACACCACCATACATATAAAACGAGCATAACAAACATCTTAGACGATTTTAATAAGTAATGCGAAAGTATAGAACATTTAAGGGTACAAATCAAAATCGAAAACTAATCATCTACGATCAAGCTAAATTAGATTTAATAAGTAAATTTGAGAATATTCTATCTGTTGTAACAACTACATTTGATGGTACTATAGATATAGCTGGTGAAAAAAACATTAATCTAGAAATAACATACTAACATTACTCAAAAATAGTTACAATATCTTTAAGTAATTTTAACTTAACTCAATGCATTGTTATACTGACAAGAAACGGAAATACACTCATCGATCATAATCTAAGCAATATTCCAGGAATAATTGTATATACAAATGTTTTAGCATGTCCCTCTGTAAGTGATCACGATTCGCCGTGCAATATCGTCAATAAAGCAACAACCAAGTTTCAACCACGATACAAATATATATGTAATATGAAAAACTTAGACTTAAAAAACTTCATTGAATATTTAGAAAAACATACCATTCTTAAGTATATACGCTTTCGTTACCAAGTAGATCAACTAGACACACTAAATAAACTCATGCAAAGTTGCTCAGAAGAACATGCACCTATAACAAAAGCAAACTTTAAAAGACCACCCGCTCCATAAATGAAAGACATAAATATTTTTCAACTACAAAATAAACGAGACAAATTTCGATAAAAGCCACCGATTGCATCAAACACCTGGAATGTGATCTTTTTATTGAAATGTTAGGAATGAAATTAGACAAAAAGTTACCATAAGCATGCGACACACTAGAAGACGTTAAATTAACATCAATTTAAAAAAAAACAGCTTGCAGAATCACTACTCCTATATAAACCTCCTAGAATACACTGATATAAACGTTTTCGGCTTAAAACGGTTACCTTTCGATAAATACATTGAGTTTTCAATATCAAAATTAGGTCAAAAATCGAAAATTTTCCAACAAATCAAAGATTAGTCACTATTATCAATAAGTACTTAACTTTTAATGTGTTGAAGTGAGATTGTCGCAGTGAGTTTACTGTAGTGGCGTTGACAATTCCAGTACTTATAAGGGCAATTTCTCAACACAGATTTAATCTACTATGAAACTGTCAAAATGATAAAAAGGATGAAATTGCCATCAGCAAAACAAGATTTTCAGTTTCTTAAGATTTCAGGATAAAAAGATGTCAATCACTGATTTAAGTAAAGAATAAATTACATTATGTATCAGTACACTTCCTTATTTATTCACTAAGAGTTGTTGAAAAAAAAATTGTTCTCTAAAAAACCAAACACAATGTATTTCCTACCAACCACAGAACAACCCCCTTGTATACAATATCGTCTTTACCAGTCCCATAATTTTCCTCTTCTTCGCCCCTGTATAATTCGTCTTCTCTTTCGCCCCACTATAATTCGTCTTCTCTTTCGCCCACTATAAATCGTCTTCTCCTGTGCCCCGCTATATTCGTCTTCTCCTAGTTGTAAAAGTCAGTGTTGTTGATAATGTAGTTGGCGTTGTGGTTGTGGTAGTGGGTGTTGTGGTGGTGGGTGTTGTGGTTGTGTTGTAGCTGGATTAACCAAATATGTTCTTCGCCGGCGTCTAATTGTTAACCTGCGTCTTCTTCGTCTTCTCCTCCCAGGTTTTGGATCAAAACTTAAATTTTCATCGTTAGGCAAGACTTTATATCTAGGGTATAGCTTAATACTTTGTTCGTCTTTAGAATAATTTTCATCTTCGAACTTTACTTACGGCTTCGTAAATGAAGTAAATCATCTTTTTCATCTTCGTTTTTATCATCTATTTCGGCATTATTTTCAAAGTTATTTTGATTGTCATTTTCCTCTTCATCTTTATCATTTTCATCTTTCTTTTTTTCTTGTTCTTCAAATCCACTTTTATGCTCTATTTCTCCATCATTTTCGTTATCCTGTTCCATTATCATTTTCATCTTTGCTGTTTTCTTTTTTTTTCATGCTCTATTTCTCCATCATTTTCATTATCATTTTCATTGATTTCAACTGCATTTTTACCATCGCTTATATCATCATTTTTATTATGATAATTTCTATTTCATCTTCATTTCCATCAGAGTATGGTCCTTTATTTCCTTCTTCTTCACTGGTTATACTTTTAGTTGTAAGTGATCGTTTACTTAGATACACAAGATATAGATATGATTAACAAAGATAGAATTGAAGGTAAAATGCAAATGGACACTGGAGTTTTATCTCATTCCAAGTACAAATAAATTCATTTATCAATTAGAAATGTTTTTAACCGAAATTTTTTTTTTTTCGATAAACAAGTTGACGTTTGATTTTCTCTAGTAATATTACTTTTCATGCGGATAAATACTATCAAAAACAAAAATTAGCTCAACTTATTAACTACTGTTAACACTAATTGTTAACGCATTCGAAAAATTTAACTTTAAAGAGATTTGACCTTGATTACACGTTATAATAAAGGTTTCTCTTTTAGAAACTGGTAGTTATGTTTTAATATATCAATGTTTTATTTTATTTCTCATTTATACTTTACTACAAGTATGTTATTGCAAAAACGCTTGCACTATCTATTGTCAATGATATGTTACGAGTATAGCTTTCAAAATATGGAGAAATCTCACTTTTTAGAAACTGGTAGTTATGTTTTAATATATTAATGATTTATTTTATTTCTCATTTATACTTTACCACAAGTATGTTATTGCAAAAACGTCTGCACTATCTATTGTCACAGACATGTTACGAGTATAGCTTTCAAAATATGGAGAAATCTTTTGAATTGATTGTATCCATGAGAATTTATGGCCTCTTCATCAGTCTTCTGTTTTCCATTTAAATACTAAAAAAACTTAACCTTACAATATAAGATCTACGTGTTTGATGCATAACCCTTGAATGCAAGAAAATCAAAGAGTAGTTTCACTTTAGAAAGCAATTACAGTTTCTTATTTATTTTATTTAAAATTGAGTTATAAAAACTTAGTACTAAAATATTCTCTTAGTTTTTTGGAGATGAAACATATAATTTTGAACGTAAAATATGTTTCTTAAAATACATAAATTAAATAGCTTTTTAATATGTTTACAATATATATATTAAATACATAGACTTTTTTAAGATTGAAGAAAATAAAAATCAAGTCATATACTTGCTGTTGACAGTTACTAGCAAAATCAGTGGTAGTGCTAAAAACAAGCGCATCTTGTTTGCCAATGAAGACTATGTTTATTATATTCATATAATATTTTGCTATCTGCTTAAAAACCATAGAAACCATAAATTTCTTTTCATACTAGTAACTGATTGGTTGCCTTCATACAACGACTAGCATTTGATTGGTTAATATCGTAATCAAAATGGTAGCTGATTGGTTTTTTTTTATAAATACACTCAGTAGTCTTTAAAATAAATTGATTAATTGCTTACAGATTCATACTTGTGGTAAAGAAACTTGGAAGTACAGATAATTTGCTTTTGGTACTTTCTAGTAAATGAACACATTAAAAATACTATAATAAGTTTTTCTATAGTTTTATATATTAATCACATTTAATAACAATTTCATTTGTTCAGCTCTAATATGCAATTTTTTCGCCACCTTATTAATCTATACATTCAAATAAAAAAATGGTAACATTTATTTTTTATTTGTCTGCTAGTTTTAAGCACTTAATAATAATTTAGTTTCTGCTTTGGTGAACACTTATATTTTATATAAGTTTTATGGTAGTATTTTCCAATTCTTTACTGAATACTTTGATGTTGAATATAATGATAATTGAATTTTCCACTAAAGATGTTAGCACTGTTTTATATTTTGCATTTGTTTCTCTTCACAAAGAAAGTAATCACGAAATTCAAATCGGTTATGTATTACTCCTATAATAATAAAATAATAAAGTTGCAGTGGTTGTAAAATCAATAGGAACTTTACAATAACAGATTGGTATATAAGCTGAACACTTTGACATAGGCAAACGCTTTTGCTCTCCTCTTTACTAATCTGCAACGAATACCATTTTGTCCAAATAAGGTGAAAAGACTTTGGTCACTTATTCAATATTTTCGCCAGTGCCTCATAATGTCTGGACATGCTGTTCAATTTGTACAATCTCAGCATGAATACTTTGTTGTGAACATCATTGCTGCTTTAGATCATTACTTAAAATACGTATGCATTAGTTATTAACCATCATCTTCTACCTAATATGGTTAGAGTTGGGATTGGGATTATAGTAGTGAGTAAAGTATATAAGTCCGATCATTTAATATTTTTAATTAAAAATAGTTTGTCTAATTTTGTGGCGAGACATTAAAGCATTTTATTGCCATTGCAGGAATTTGCACTTTTCCTTATTTTCGCACTACTTATTTTTACTTTTTATAGAATGAGACTTTCTATAAAATTCTTTTAATCTCTACTGAATTCTATTTATTTTCAAAGAAAATTCAACAGTCATTTAAAAGTCCATTTTAAGTGAATAACAAAACGCTCTACCCAAATTTCAAAATATTAAATTTAACATTAATAATAGAAAATAAAATAAACTTATTTATTAACCATCATTACATCTTATTATCCTACACTGAAAAAGAATTCGATAACAGTTGCAAAAACTAAAACTGAAATACATATGGTTAGCAAGGAGACAACACAAAGTAATTATATTGATAAGCCATATAAAGAAATTTATAGAAAACTATATTTTATTTATAGAGTTTATATATAAATTCCACCTGTGCAAAACACAGATTTATTCGTGTAGCAAAAGTTGTGTGGAATAATATGTAATAATTATTTATTAAAGGACTCTTTTATATTAACAATAGTATGTCTTTTGATCATATTAAACGTAATATCTTTAAATAAAATCGAATTGAGTAAATCCCAATAGTTTGGGATGTTGTGCCCTCTAGATTTAAGACCATAACGAGTAGCTTTGGTTCCGTAGTGTTGTTAAACTTCTAGTATTAAAAGCATGGTTAGTAAGTTTCAAAATAATTTCTGATAGGACAGTTTGTAATTGCTGATTCAAAAAATAAAAAAAATACATTGCCTTTTGAAGATTCAAAGCATGATCTTCAATAGACATAGATTACGAAACAATGGATAGAAATGTGTATCGAATTCAAATAAAGAGTAGATTATAATACCATGGCAACAGACTATATCTGAACGAGATAAGATGTGAATAAAGTTCCCATAGATAAGATGTAAATTAAAAAATCAGTATAATAGACAGACATTTAGTAGGAACATAATGACTTAGCTTCGAAATAATTTCATTAGTTCTGCTAAGTTTCCAACTTTTATTACTAACCTTTCATACTATCATTCAATAATTTGTTTTTGTGTGTGTACGTGCGTAAATGACATTTTGTTTTAAAAACAATCAAACAAAACATAATGTATCAATATAATGTCTATGAATTTAAAATTTGTTTTTGTGTGTGTACAAGCGTAAATGTGCATATTTTTGCTCAATATGATAAATATGAATATATAAATATAAATCAATATAATACGAGTAAGTAATATCTGCAGTATATATTTAGTGGATATTATCTGATGCTGACACTACTGCATATAAATACGAAAGTTTCCATTTCATTGTTTTATATTTCTAGAATTCTAAAAGTCTTAAAAACATTCTATTTAGATATTTATCAATTTGTTCTTTCGAGCAATGATAATTTTTACAATAAAGCGTAGGCATACTTACGTTAATGTGGTTGTATTTATTTAAAGGTTTACTAATGTGAAATAAAGGAGTTTTTCACATCCTATATTTAGTGATACTCCAATGCTCCAATTCTTGTTAGTGAAATAGCTTCTATTTTTAAAAGAGAAATAAAGTTTTGTGTAAACAATTGAAATGAAAGAAAATTACAGAAAGCATGTAATGGTTTAATTTTGTCACATAAACTATTTTACCCTTTATTCATTGATCAATAAAAGACATAAGTCGAACAAAAAGGAAACTCCTTTTGAACCAGATACAACTTATCTATCCACTCAAATGCTGTTTATTGGATCAAACCAGGCGAACTGAGCAGACCAACTATAAATTCTAAAATAATTTTAGATTTTAACCCTAACCAATGAAATGACTAAAAATATTTACAAAAAAAAACGAAATTAAGGTAGGCGAAATGGGCGCATAGTGTTACACCAAGTAATAGAAAATTTAGCACCCGCATAAAACTTAGTTTCTATACAACATACTAATGAATACATCATCACCATATAATTGCTTACATACATCCAAATATTAACTTTTTAAACCACTTCTCCTAGATAAAACTGCAAACAAAAGAAATCAATCTACATATACAGAAAGATAAATACGAGCATTATAATATATGCAACTTTACTTCGTTAACATGTAAGAAACATGTAAGCCAGTGTAAATAAATTTCTCATCAGTTGCAGAAGCAAAGAATGTTCGTTAAAGAAATACTTTTTATTCTTCACAGTTGATTATTTTATTTTATTATATAAACCGAACAGAGTCACAACAAAAAAGAAAATCATGCACAGTTCAGCCAAAATAATTTAACTAATGAAATTTTTTTATATATTGTTGATATATATAAGATTCAAAAGCATTTAACAACAAAAAACACTTAACATATCTCCTAACAATCTTTATTTTGTCGCCTAATTATGTTGTAATAACTGTTGCACAACTAAAGTGTTTTGTTTACTTGGTGCGACAAACACTGAATGGTCGCAAAAAAAACTTAACCTATCACTTTTTTTAAATTTAAATGCCATAATGTTTGCAGGAGACTTTAACATACCTGCCCTGAAGAGTTAGGGTTAGGGTT
>JAUELD010047302.1:0-10540 GCA_031471615.1 Aglantha digitale | reverse complement strand
GCTTTAGAAGTGTTGGACAGGACTTAACATCTTATGTACTAATATAGTCTTCAAGATATATAACTGATTATAACAATTCTTGCTACCCACCCCCGAACATAATCATTTTACAAGGAGCTACTACAGATTTCAGAACTATTATTCAATTTTGAATGTTTAACCCATTTCTTTTGAATTCAAACTCAGGGATGTTTTAAGGGATGGAAATATTAGTAACAAAAAATAAATTTTCAATTCCATAATTTTCTTTTTTTAAATATCAATTCTTATGCAACTGAGGCATATGCATAATAGATTTAAATACATAAAAACATACCTGAAATAATAAACTATGCTGACCCGAATCTGCATCACGTTGCTTAGTAACTAAACACATATTAGTAAAGCATATGAAAGTTAATAGAATCCACGTTTATATATTAGCATCTGCAAGTATTTACTTAGACTAGTTGATAAGCAACAGACACCATTTCAGTGATGTACAGGGAGAACCTGCTGACATACAAACCAAGTAGAATCCAAGAAGAATCTCTTGTTAGAAAAGAAGATAATATGTGACAGAAGTTAGTGAATATTCTAATTTAAATAGAGGGAGTAGAAATTCAATATAAGACAAGGTATCCAATCAACAAACAGAGGAGTAAGAGCACAAATTTAATGTGTCCCAATAAAAGTTTGGTTTCGACACTTGTAAATTGAATTGAAACTTGGAGAACTTTTAATTACTCTGGTAGACATTAAAACTACTACATGAAATTTATTCAACATTTTCAATTCATTATTCGGTAGTTTCACTTCAAAGACAAACAATATCCATATATTTATATTTCAAACTAATTTTACCTTTATAACCAGGACGACCAATTTTAACAAATTTCTTTAATGTGACTTTCGTTTTTTCCTAAATGAAGAGTATACTATAAACTCCATACATATCAAATATATTTTATATGGTGTTTTTAATATTACCGTTATTAATAAAGAAAAAATAAACCTACACATATACTTGTTAGTGCAATTTGGAAGCATAAAAAATTACAGGAATTTACTATGACGGCTATCAAAAAATATGGCGGCTATCGGAAAATATAATACAAGTGTTTTTTTTTAAGTAACTTTTAAACATAAAATTAGTAAAAAACATGCTGAGAGGGTATAAAGGGTTAGGGCAAGGACTAGTTTTTATCAAACTAAAGAAACTATTCATGAAGAATTGAACAATACATCATTTGTGAAAATTTAAATGCTTACTAATCAAACAAATAACACCCTCTATACTAAGAATAAGATACATGTGTAAAAGTTTTGTTTTTTATTATTTGACTTATCAATTTTCTGGGGAAGTTTATTTCTTTAATTTTAATGTTTTTTGTATACATTATTCCAAGTGCTCTGCTCCTTGTTATCTAATCAGTCTGGTATATAAGAATCTTGAGAGAAAAATGACAAACTTGTATCTATTTTCTACATGAAACTTTGAGATTATATCAAAAAAACGTTACGAAACTCACTGGAGCAGGTTGAGTAGGAGCTTCTTTGGCTTCCTTCGCAGCTCTTCTGGCTCTAATAAATAATTTGACGCCTCAATATATATCAAGAAAAATATTTAACCAATAAATCTTCGCAAAAATATTTTTTTCACATCAGAAAAAGTTATATCCTCTAAAAGTTAAATTTTTTATTGAAATATTGAATTTTTGTGGTGACATCCCAAACAGTTATCCAGCTATATGCTACTAAAATGTAAATAACCATTATGTTCTACTTACAAATTCTGTTGATGCTTTTTACCTTGAGTATGTGCTAAGTAACTACCCTAAAAAGAATAAAACCGCATATTTATTGGTATAAATAGTAATTAGTAACACACTAACATACTCCAGCAAAACAGGTTTTAAAAACAAATGAAATTATAATGAACCTAAATCTTTATTCAGTAAAATTTATTCATGCACAAAAACTTATAGAAAAATGTCTTGGCATGTTAAATGTTTAGGTTGGCAGATAACAACTTCCAGCTTTCTGCCTAAAGCAATTTTTTATCTAGATATCTAGAAATATATTATTAGCCAATTTAATTACTTTGTGTTTGATTTTTCAATACCATACAAGAAAATTTTGACTGGAAGTACATTCTTGCTTCAAGTGTTCTATTTGAATAAAAAGGAAATCTTTGAAAATTTCAAAATCAAATTTAATCTTTTGAATTATTAATTTAATGAGAAAAAACTTTCTATACAATTTCTTTAATTTCAGATAAAATATATACAACTATTTAGTCAATGTATAAAAAAATGATAGAAAAATTGTTTGCTTATCATAAATTATTGTGGCCAATTTTTCGGTACAATCAGTTTAACAAACTTAATTGTTTCTAGTTGTGTGTTAAATTAGACATTTGTTATGTTTACCCAATTTTTGAATTTTCTTTTACAATGATTTTTGAATACACGTTGTTAAAGTACAGTTTGAAATACATGCATATGCACATGAATATCAATAAAACTTACCTCGTTATTATGTAAAGTTAGACATAGCTTGCATTCGTAGGAACCCAGATGATTTTTCATAAAGTAAGGATCCTAAACATCAAAAGAAATTTGTTGAACAAAAGAATCTTAGGTAGATCATCAACGCAAAAATAAAAAGTTGCATTAATCGAAAAAAACATTTTTTCTAGCTCAAGATTATTATTCCCTCGTATATTATAAAAAAACATCAAAATGAAAAACTTAAGTCATAATTTATCACTTGGCTGATGGAAAACGCAACAATTATGGCTATAAAACTAATGCTAAAAACTTTCATTATTATCAAATATCTTATGTTTAAATATCTAGAACTACTTTACATTTAGTAATCTATTAATGAACTTAGAACAATGTCAAATATAAAACGCCACCTAAAGACTATTAACAATTTAATAATAAATGTATTTATCCCTATTAAATATGGTCACATAATATCAAATGATGAATAAAAGATATTGAAAGATCTTAATATGAATATAGTATGTCATAACTAACTTTATTCATAAAATTAAATACGAGAATGTAACCAGACAGGTGACCATAATTGATTATTTTAAGGACAGTAATTGCCTTTTTCTGACCTTGACACACAAGCTAGTATGATACTTTGGAAATACAAAATTTAAACAATATTTTTTGAGTTAAACCCTAAAAATGAAGAATTGCATACCTTATTTAAATCAATTGTCTCTAACGCCAACTGTCGCAACCTTTCTCTTCGATCCCTATTAGATTCTGACCATGATGCCACACCTCCACTTCCAGTTTTTCCACCAGCTCGATTTTGGAAATCCATTGTATGTTATATGTGTTTTTAAACCATTAAAAATATTTAATTAAATCTTAAAAACAAATAAACAAGTTAAAGGATGTCAACATTAGCTATAAATAAACTCACTTATGTGTAGGGACCAGGGGTTACTTTCGTAGTCAGGATGATTATACAATTGGCACATCTATTCAGGACAAACAAACCGCATTTGCTTATATGATTGTTTAAAGCTGGTTAGAAACTTAAAAAGGTTCAAGATTAATCTAACAATAATTGTCAATGTGTCAAAACAGTCCAAAAAGCCAAGTCAAAAAGTCAAAAAACACAGTTTATATCTAATCCATTATGCACTTGAAAACATGCACATAAACTTTTTTCCTTTTTACTGCAACTTTTTCAAGACATAATAAAATTTCATAACTTTTTCATGATTTCCAAAAATACCATAACTTGTGGCCACCCTGCAGTATCGCAGCCTGTCATTTTAATTATAATTGAGAAATTACTATCTCAGAAAATTAACAAAGAAATATTGAAAACATTGAAAGTGATAAAACGTAAATGGCAGGTATAATGATTACACTGATCTACAAATAACAATTGTTAACATTCCTTGAACATGCATTCTTATGTTACAGTATGTTAGCTTAACATTCCTACCATATAATAATAAAGATTAAGAATAAGAAAAGGTATTACCACAAGTCTTTAAATTTTCTGGAGGAGCTGTTAAACAGCCATATAGGAGCACTAAGTTACAACAGGACACAAAGGCATAAGTCTGGATTAACAAGGTGTACATGGCTCAGCTAGATACATAAATAAAGCACAATTATTTTTAGTGAACTTATTTTCTTTCTTAACACCAAAAATATTTATAAAACTACTTAAAAATAAATAGCAAACAAGAAAATACACTAAATAATGACAACATAAAACTAAACGTGTGTTCAAGGAAGTGGAACACTATGGCAGAGAATAGTAAGTAAAAACTTATCTGAAACCAAATCACTGCCTCCTTTCAAATTAATTTTGAAGTAAAAACCTACTATAATCATATTATTTTACCCACCTTAAACTTGAGATGTTGTAAAACCAAAATGTAAGTAATAAAATATGTTGAAAATTAATAAGAAGTAAGATTTACGTATCTTTTGAAAAAGAAAAAAATACTTGTTGGCCATAAAGTATGATTAAAACTAAAAATAACAACAGAATGCTTTCTGAAAAATGGCATATGCATTTACAGTCAACTGTTGTTGACCAAAAGACATTTACAAGCACAAACCTATAAACCTTTTAAAAATGCCTAGTCATAACAATGGTTGGCCCTTATTTTGAACTGCGCAAAGTGGATATCGTACAAACAAACCAACAAACAAATTGTTTGTTCTACAAATAGATATGAAAGAGATATGAACAATCTGAACATATTGATTCAATGGAGAATGTTTATTATCTGTCCACAAACAGATCTGTGTTATTCAAGTGTGACTGTAGATTGATTACCGTTGATAGTCCGAATCATGCAAATTACTGGCATGGAGTAACAAACTTTCCACATTTTGCAAATATTGTTGTTGCTGCTGTTGCTCTCCTTCTTGTTGTTCATTTTCAGAATTAACAGTATTAACAATAGCTTGCACTTGCCCTTCTATCACTTGTTCTCCCTCTGCTAACTCGTTGGTGATTTGTTGAAATGCTTCCACTGTGTTTTGGTCAGTAATTTGTTGCTGTGACAAACGCTCTGCCATCTCGTGATATCTTGCGGCAATTTCAGACAGATACGCTACCTCAGCAGCTGAATGCGTGGTTGCGTAAACAATCTGATCGGTTTCCTGATTTATAATTTCTGGATGAGCAACATGAGGATCTACAATATCATCATGACTCGAAGGTATCAGTGTTTGCAAATCAATACCTGTCTGGTCTGTATTTGGTTCATCGTTTGATACAATTTCTGTAATGGTAATCGTTTGATCATCATTGTTAAAATGCAACTCAATTCGATTACCAATGTTATCACCAACTTCATTATTAGAATGTATTATGTCATCATTAGAAGGAATGATACCTTCTACATTAGGATTTTCAATAACTTGTCCTGATTTAAATAACTTGTTGTCTCTTGGTGCAATAACATCATCAACGTCGAAAGTGACTTCATTATTTGTATTCATAAACAACCCACTGTTAAGATTTAAAGGGTTGCCAGTGGTAACAGCTGATGCCGTTTCATTGTTTATATTTTCTTGTGTCATGCTTAAACTTTTATTCATTTGAAATAATTGGTCAAGGTTTAATGTTTTTGGAGATGACTCAACTCTCATGTGACTATATTGATGGATTTCCAATGATTCTTCACTGAATCCTTTTTGTTTACAAATCATACATGCTAGCGATCCATTTTCATTTTCTTTATCATGGAGTTCTTCATGTTTCTTCAAATCATGTTTTCTTGCAAACTCTTTACCGCAAGTCAAGCAAGCAAAATCTTTCAACTTTTGATGAACACTTTTTACATGTATCATTAACTTTGTTTTACGCTTGAAAGATCTGCTACATAAATGACATTGATTTGTATATTTTCCAGTCAAATGCCACTGTTCGTGTTCTTTTAAATCACGCTTCTCTAAAAACGTCTGAGGACACTTATTGCATTGGAACTGTCTATCCCTGGAGTGAACCCGTTCATGTTTCTTTAAGTCCCATGAAAAAGCAAAAGCTTTCGAACATGTCGAACAAGTGAATGGTTTCTCATCTGTGTGAATTTGTATTTTATGTCTCTCCAATTGTTTTTCTTTCAAAAACCTTTGTCCGCAAGTGTCACATTCTACAGAAAAACAATCAGTTGACACTTTTAAATGAAGTTTTAGTTCGTTGTAGACTTGAAAGTTTGTATTACAAGAAAAACAATAATACCGTCCATTACCAGATGCTTGACGCTCGTGCAACTTGTTGTGTCTATCCAATGAAACTTTAAACTTAAACGTTTTTTTACATGTTCCACATGAAAATAACCCATCTTTTGAGTGTCTTATCTGGTTATGGTTGTCTAAATGAGTCTTTTTGAGAAAATAAAAATTGCATTCATTACAGTGGTATGGATTAGATCCAATGTGAATTCTCTCGTGCATAATATAATTACGTTTATCCAGAAAAACTTTATCACATTCACCACAATGATAGGTAAGTCTTCCACCATGCAATATCTTTTTAGAATCTCTACGCTGGTGTGTGGCCATATGAACAAGCAACTGACTGCGCTTCAAAAAGAATTTGTCACATTGTGCACAATAATGAGGGTTTGTCCCAGTGTGTATTCGTTCGTGCATTTTGAAATCAGAATTAGAGCTGAAGCTCTTCGAACAAATTTTACAAACATAACTATTTGCTCTTGATTTTAAAGCATTGATGGAACCGCAGTTTGCACGATGATGACAGTTCAAATGTTTTTTATGCTTGAAACGCTTCGGACATTTGTTACATTGGAATGGTCTCTCGTTTGAATGTGCCTTGACATGATTGCTTAGAGTTGATTGGTTTAGGAAAGAAGCATTACATTGGTCACATTTGTAAATATTTTGATTATATTTGAAATTTTCTTCAGGATGTTTTAGCAGCATATGCATTTTGTATTCTGCTAGCTTTTCGTATTTCAGATTACATTTGCTACACTGGTATGTACCGTGAAATGACTTGATGTGCTCATTCACACGTTTGCGAAGTTTAAACCGCTTACCACAGTACTCACATGGAAAGGGTGAGTCTTGTGAATGTATCGCTATGTGAGCTTTTAGAACATTTTTATTCTTAAACACTTTCGAGCATATCTGACATTTCAAGTTGACATTGACTCCTTCATGGACTTCGTCAAGGTGTTGAATGAACAATTGGTTGCTGTTGAATGGTTCGTTACAAACAGTGCAAATAACCTGTTTTGAATGTTTTCTTCTGTGAGTACCATTTTGATAGCTAGTCGAAGGTTGGCCTTCATCATCATCTGTAAAAATATTATTTAATTATAATTTTTTACAATTTTAAGATTTGTATGTTATTATGTTCAGTATACATGCCTATAAGTTTATGAGCATTTGAACAAATTACAAAATTGTATTTTGAAATAAATCCATTTGATTTTTTTTCTATACTTCATAAACCAAACAAAAATTTAAGATATTGCATTGAAGATATGCAATAGGCGTGTTTTAAAAACTTGATCAAACAAAACTAAAAATGCAATGCTCTTTTTGTTATAACATTTCTATAAAAGAGAAGTATAAGAAAAAAATCTTTAACAAAAATTGCAAGTTATTTTTCATCAATGTTGCAAAGACATACTAACTTCATATTAAATTTAGCGAGTTTATGAAAAAAAACCTTAATGAAAAGTAATGAAAACTGTATAAAATTTGTTTGTTGAGTCACCAAAGATAGCTACCATAGAAACGGGTAAAACATTCATTTCAGAAAATGATTAAAATTTCATTGAGATCAATTATTTTGAATTAAAGCATTTTTTAAATGCAATTATGAATAAAAAAGTATAAACTTTCTTTATGTAATCAAACTAACTTTTTTATAAATCAAGTTAATAAAATCAACTCATAATGATTTTTTATTATTAGAAGCAGATTTCTACTCTATTTGCTGTTTTACTCAAAAAAATACTTTATTGTATCCTTAAGATCAAATCAAATTACTTGAATAAAGAATCAATAACAAATTAATTATGATATAAACAAACAAATTATGACATACTTATCAATTTGAAACTACGCCTGGGATATTCTTTTCTTGTTTTCATTGAACTGCTAGGTACAGCATTATTCTTGATAGGTGATTTGTTGGTATCATGTAATATCTCTATCTCAACTCCAGTATTGTTTTTTAATTTCTGAAATGTGATGAAAAACATTTAAAAATAGTATGTTGCATGTTAAAGTATATTTATTGAGAATACAATTCGCATAAAAGAAGAAAACTAAATTACTGTTATTAGCTTTGATTTTTTAGACAGACACAGAAATTTAATGTGTGAAAATTTTCCTTGAAAAGACGATCGACAATTATATATAATTATAAAGAAACAACTTACATCCTGGATAAATTGATCCAATAAGGGTTGTTGATTGTGTAGAACATCTTGAGTTACCCAAATATGCTTGCCCAAACATATTTTATAGATATCGATACCATTCTAAAATAAAATAAATAATAACTCATAAGCTTTTTCATGAAAAAATCTAACCTAAAATCTACTATTATAAAAGAAAAAAAATAATTTCTGCTTCATTTGCTTCACTTGTTTGCTTTATATATATACACCCAACACACAACAAATATTTTGAAATATCTTGTTTTCTGTTTAATCCAAGTTCTTTTTCATTTAGCTGTCATAACTCATTATCTTATTCGAAGCAATGTCTTAATGTGTTTTAGGAAGTTAGGGTATTAATTAGAAAACTGCAACAATAATAAAAGTTACCAAAGCAAGTTTTTTACAAACATTTTGTAAAAGTTTGGCTTGAAGATTTTTTTTTCGTGCAAAAATAAGAATTTTATCTTGAATTGCATTAAGCTGCCGTTTGTTAAAAGCTATGTAAACATTAGACAATAATAAATAAACTATTAAAAACTATTAACATAAAAAAATTTATCTATTTTAAAACATGTGTAAGCCATTTGACAAATTATACTTTTTTTTGAATAGAATATCAACAGATAATACCTAAGTTACTCTAACAACGTATTCAAAGGCAGCCATCAATATAATAAGTTGGCCGCCTTTCTCAAATCCAAAATGCAAATGAACAATGGTCAATGGTGCTGCCGACTATAATAGGTAGCTACTTAAAAAGAACAAAGGTTCAAATAACTAACACCTAGCTTAGTAACTAACATAGAAAAGTAAAGCAGGAAACACTGTCACTGTTATTTATAAATGAAGCATTTGTCGGAGCTAGCTAGGCCAACAAAGATATTTTTATAGAAAAATTCATATTCTCACCACATTTGGCCTGTGATCGACAACTTTTTCAACAGAATATCCTTCCGGAATAAAGTTATATATGACTTCCTCAGAACTAAAATCAAAATTTTCATCTATGCTACTTAAAATTACAATATTGTCATTGTTCTCTTCTTTTTGATTAACTGAAACGTTGATGTCGTCGGCCATTTTCGGTCTTGGCGCTTCTCTTTTGTAGCAGGGTCACATTTTTTCTTTTTAAAATCCGATATCCGTACAAGGAACCGTTAATGACCGCTGACCATTTCTTGTGAAATATGATTTTATATGTTCTTTATAAATATTGTCTGTACTGTTTGTACAGACAATTTATGTCTTTATGGATTTATGTCTTAAGGTACTGTTTTCACTGTTGTTTGTACCACATGTACTGTTTAGTATGTCTGTACTGTTTGTATTGTTTGTATTGTTTAGTATGTTTGTACTGTTTGTATTGTCTGTACTATTTGTATTGTCTGTACTGTTTATATCGTCTGTACTGTATGCACCATCTGTACTGTTTGTACTTAACATTTTTTTTTGAACAACACTTAAGGCCACTTAAAGGCAATATAGACAGGGATAAAGACTCTATCACATAAAAAAATCATCACACGCCAGTTTTTTCTATGCATCTAAATTCTAAACAGGCGACGTATATGCTATTACATATTGGATTATTCTGTCAAACAACAAATTGCACTTATTTTGCCATCCATTCACAAATAGTAATACCACCACATGCTTCCCTTTTTTGTGTGGGATAATAGCCCTTCAAACTTTTACTGCTTTATTCGCGGTTCGAATCCTCCGGCTGTCTGAGGTGAGTGGTATGTAAAAGTGCAGTTGTAAACACCACCGTAGCACAAATGGAAACATTTAAATAGTTTTAGTTTTGAATTTTCTCTATCGTGTCATTTTTTAAAAATACTTGTCATGCACATTTCAACGTATAAAACTTAACATTACACTTTGAAACTATGCATTGATTAAACAAAACAAGCCTGAAAAATATGGATGTATAAAATGAATTCAAAACCTTTCAAAATCTTATCCACTTTAGAAAAAATGAAAAATATTAAAACATTAAAAAGGAACATTAAAATGTAAGATTATAGTTATCAGTAGAGAAGATCAAGGACTAAAAATATAAATAATAAATAAAAGAAAAAGAAAAGAACAAGACAGAGGAAATGTGGGAGAGATAAGTAAGACGTATTTTGACGA
>JAUELD010047291.1:0-10541 GCA_031471615.1 Aglantha digitale | reverse complement strand
GGCTAAATATCAAGATTCAACAAAAAAATTGCTTTTAACAGATAATGCGCACGGATTTACCATTCAGCTCTTACTAGTCTTGAAAGAAATTAATCTTGGATCACCATTGAAATAACTTCTGTAAGAAGAAGGTCCCAAAACCTCATACGGAGATCACCGATTTTCGACTGGGGATGGAAGTATTTAAAACAGGGAATAACTTTTGAATTTAAGTTTTATTCCACGTGTTTAAACTAAAACAAAATACAATAACTTCATCAATGAACCCACAATTTCAGGATATCTATCAACCTTTTATAAGATAAATATGCCATGTGTTACTACACAGTATCAGTATTACTACACAACCATACAAGAACAAACCATAACAAATATAGTTAACAAACATATAAATATTAGCTTACTAGCTTGCCATATAATATAATTATGTCTAGTAATAAATAAATAGTGAAAATGAATATATGAATTCAGGAATAAATATTTACTTGAGATTGGTTACATCAACATCTCTCTTAACGCTTAAATATTTTTTGTTTTCATAAAAATGAAACTTATTGTCTATTTAAAAGAAATAATAAATTTAGCTACAAAAAATACGATACATATACACGAATATAAACTCTCACTGGACATGAATAAATAAAGAAATATGAAAAAGTTGGTTTAAAGTATAACTTTTAGCCAAAATAATTTACTAGGTTAAGTTTAAATTGACTCCAACGCAACAATTATATAAATGTTAATTTTTGTAAACAATGTTACTATGGAAGTTTGCTAACTTTACAACTTTAGTCATCTGTTACTGTAACAGCCTTAATATAAAATTGACAATAAAAGTTAAAATAAGTATTTCTCGCAGACGAATCGTTTCAGTTTCCTTTCCAGTAAAATCTGCTATCTTTTCTAATTCATTTTTAGCCAAGACCTCTGAATATTTATAGGAGTTCAAATCATTTATAATTTCTATGTTGGTTTCTATACCTTCATCAAGAAGTTCTAAATAATTTATCAAGTTTCCTTCATCTTTTAGATCTTTACCAGAATTTGAAGATGCCATCTTTTTAAGTATAGTTTAATACACAAAAATAGCATCTTCGCCTTTAAAACTTTCCCCACGTGTAAAATGGCGGCTTTTACTTGAGAACAGCATATTCAGATATTTTGTAGTTATTTTTACAGAAGCCGTTTATGGTTAAACCAATCATGTTAAATATAACTAAATCCAATAAACTAATCAAAATGGTTCAATAAAAAATAGCTCGTGATTTCAAAAAGTTCACACTTTTTGTATTTACTATACCACCAGGTTTTATTATAAGCTCTGTACAATAGAATTCTAATCATGTGTCTATATCTGTACTTTCATCTCTCTGTTTTATGCATTGTTTCTGTCGTATTTATTATAGCTATGCATCGTTTGTATATTATTAAACAAGATGTACTCCCTTCGTCTTTAAGTACCGCTAAAAATATTACGGAAGAATGTCGAATAAATCGGCAAATTGCCGTGCAGCAATGAAGCGTTTCCGATGTTTTCATTAAAGATTGGTCGAACTATGCTGTAACAATAATATGTTTGATGGTGTTTTCCGTATATGATTTTTATATGTAATATGTAATAATATGTGTTAAAGAACATGTTAAGCCATTCGAAAATGTATTCATAGAAAAATTAAAGCTGGACCTGCCGTTTGGAATAAACGTAATATAATAGTAATATTTGATATATTTAATTAGTTTACAGAAAAAAAACCTAGAAGACTGAATCTATATTTGTATACTGTGCACATAAAGCATTCGTCATGGCTGACTTTGCTGTTATTCACTCGTTGTTTAGAAAATATGAAAGGATTCTTATACCAATTTTTCTCTTGTTTATTTGTTTATATGTTGGTCAACTGCATGATATCATTAGTTATATCATAACATTTTTTGTTTGTTTCAACTGACCAGTAAAAAATAGAATAGGATAGAAGAAAGTGTAAAGTTAACAGAATGTCAGGGGGTAGAGTTCCACAAAAAAAAAAATAAAAAAAAATATATATTATGCAACTAAAAGAGAGAGTTTATAATGTACTACATAAAAGTACACACAAGATTACAAACGTTCCATATGTTACATAATACAAGGCATACAGTATAAACAGTACAGATATCATACAAACAGTACATTCGGTACAGACTACATATATGCAAACTGCAACTTCAAACGTTTCCTTAAAAAAGAAAAGCGCGGGAAAATCACCCATTTGACAAAAAGGTTACCCGATGCTAATGGAGATCGATAAAAAATCGACAGCTTTGCTGTGGTGATATTTTCTGTCTACTACTATTCTCTGTCTTTTCTATTCTCATGACCGGGAAAGGGTAAGGATTTGGGTTAAGTTTCTATGTATATTCCGGTTTTGAAAATAAAATAGACAGCCAATAAGAACAGACAGAAAAAATCATTACAATGATAATAATTTACGTTGTTTTTTCAATTTTTTTTTAATTGGGTTACTATGCTATAAAAAGAAACAGTACAGAATAGACTTGCTCAAGAATTATTACAAATTATCGCTTCACGTAAAGAATCACTATTGAAGAGTATTTTTAGTCCAAGAATGAGATATTTTGACATTAAGAGAACATCACCTACCTTAGAAAAACAGTTGCGAGTTTTTTATCAAGTATTTTTTACCAACATTTTTAAACTGACCTGACCATTCTTTTTCAATCATACCTCCCTGCAATGGAACATCTGGAATATTAAATGTCTATGAAACATTCAAAGAATGATGTTTGTTTAAGGTTGAACCGTTAAGAGAAATAGTAAGCATAGTAGAACAAACACAAAATTGATTATTTATTCCAATCGACTATTGTTTACCTGAATTAGTTTCACATTTATAAAGTATAAATCTACCAAGTTAAGTAACTTGACGGTTATTCCCCCCTAGAAAACATTGACAAAAGTTTATTAAAGCTAGGAGGCCAGTATGTCACAATATTAGCTAATACATGGTCAAATATATCTAAGTTTCCATGTCTTTGCCTCCACATCAATTCACACAAATATGAATCCGCATGTGGTGTTACGTTATGTCGTTTGTTTCTCTCTTTCTCAGATGTCTTCAGCCGTTTGACGCTCTGGAGAACAGCATCGCTATCATCTTTACCCCGTAACTGAAGAGTCATGTTATGACCTTTTGGGCAAAGAATTATGTAAAATTCCTTTGTAATTGTTAAACTTCAACGCTTGGTTGTTTATTGCAAAGAACAAGATGGGACAGTTCTCATTAATTTTCCTTTTTACCGGCATAACAATAACAAACTGATGTATTCAGTTTAACAAGTACGTCAAACACTAGACAGTTGTTCAAACATCATACAAGACAGATTTTAGAGGCATGAACAAATAAAAAATCAGACATAGGCAGGAGTAGGCAGGCAATACTGTTAAAAACAGAACCAATATATCTAGACAGGTGTAGACAAGTTAATATAAATAAACAGTCAAAATAAGAGAAATCATATTTTTTTAAAAATAACCGATAAGTACCCCCATTTAAATTTATCATTATGGTGAAGAAACGATACCAACACAGTACATTCACATGGTGAAGAAACAATACCAACACAGTACGGACAGCATTTGTTTGTGTTCGTGATTGTAAAAACATTGATTAGAAACAAAGTGATACTGACACGCCTTGTCATTAATAAATGACGAGGTACCGCTGTTGCAATGTATACGCTTTGTTTATAAGCTTTCCATATCTTTCTATGAATATCAATGTTGCGTTTACATGAATAACTTCTTGTCAAACCAAAACCTGTGTTTATAAGGTGATTAATTAATTATTATAAATTGCGCAAATGAATTATTTTGTAATCAAATTTAACAATTCTTTCGCCAATCAATGGTAATAGAGTCTATAAAATATTTACAAATCTTTTTGAATGTATACTTTATATATCCAATTCAGTTTTCCATAACTGAGAGTAACGAAGACGACATCAACAAACCTTCTTTCTCCTATACTTCTGTTTAAAAAGTTTATTCTGCTATTGTCTATAATCTATTCTTTGGATCGTTTTTATCTTGAAAGCATTTCTATAAAACCTATTTTTTGAATACAATTCGAACCGTTCAACTCATATCTTTGATAAAGCGGTGCCATAGAGCATGTCTAGCAGAACAATTTATCCAATAACCTGCAAAGAATCACCCCAGGACTCTTTACTTTTAAAGTAATGGCGGATCTATGATGTTTTTGATAGGTTGTCAAACTTCTCATAAGTAAAATGGTCCACGAGACCTGCAAAGAATTAGCCCCGCACAAAGGAGAGTATACACTTATAGTATAGTATAGTTTTTATTTTAACTTTTATACTTTTTAGATAAACCAATAAAACCATACCAATAAAACTGAAGCAAGTATATTTCTTAAAAATAAAGACAACTAAAAATGAAAAGAATAATTATACTTTTAGTGTTAATTTTAATGTTGTCTCTCTATTCATACCTCAAAGTCAAATGTATGGTTGAGGTAATTATGTGTCAGAAAACATTCTGTTAGAAATCTGATTAAAAACTATAGTCTTAAAGATTTCATAAAGATTTTTTCCAACCAGTTAGTTATGGCAACAGTCTCGTTATCATAAAATTAAGAGCAGGTACTATTTTCATTGTTTGTTAAAAAATCGAATTGATTTTCAAATCAGCTAATAAATAAATGATTTTTTTAAATGAAAATGCACCTTCAACTTCGTCACCAGGTTTTCATATTTAAATATGTTGTATATTGTCAATAAATTCGTAATTTAGCTCTATAAATAACGTGAATGGTATCCACCACACGCATATAATTCAACAAACAAACATCTTCAAATCATAAATGAGTTAAATTGGACACCTCCCACTGTTTCATTTTTTCAAGTGATAAATAAGAAATAATTAATGATAGCTTCTTTTTAATTCATGACATGAAAAAAAAAAAAAAAAAAATTACCAGATAAAAATTTCTTGATTTACAGACAATACGATGAACTCTTTGCTATGTTTTTGGTTCGTTATTTTATATCTAAACTATGCATTTTCTCAGTACGACGTTTTAAACTCAAATTATGACTTGGAGGATGATGCTGATGAGTTTCAGTTGTATTATTACAACAGTAGTCGTGTACATGGTCACAATGGCAGATTTGAAAACGAATTTTACGACAACCCAACAGAGTGTGCGCATTACTGTGCTCAGAATAAGCATACTTGTAAAAGCGTGTATTTATACTACAATGACAACAAGTACCATTGCCACTTTTATAGTTTGACGAGAACGATAATTGAATCAACCAACGTGCGAGAAAGCGTCATCTCAATTACTGTAAGTAAATTAATTTGTTGATAATTAGTGTAAATTTAATTCTAATGAGGAGAAAAACGCCTACTCGAACAATATCATGTTCAACTAGACTTAATCACTTAATACGTTTTCTTTTTTTCTGGTGTTTGTTAAACGATTGTTATATTATTAGAGCAGCGGTGAAATTTTCTCTTATTTCTATTTTAAGGACCGGAAAATGGTTAGTGTTAAGCTTAGTTTCGTTCGTGTCCTTCAGTCCTGAAATTAGAATAGACAAAAATAGCCCAAGAAAGAAAATTTCATTGCTCGGCGCCATTTCACAAGTTCAAACAGATTTTTAATGTCATTTCATTTATTTTATGATTTTGATCTTTCATTGACAGTAAAAATAATTTTAATTTCAAACATTCCGCAGCACAGAAAGTGTTCAGTACTTTGGGTGATGTAACATAAAATAACATCACCGCATCACAAATACAATCACATAAAAGTACCTGAGCCTTTGGCAAGGACTTCATGAGAAGTTTATAAGGACTTCTAGAAGCCTTGTAAAAAACGCACAATCTCAAACCCAGTTTCCGAAATTTTAAATCAGAAAATTTAATTTTTAAATGTAAATATTTACATGATTGAACGAATATAGGCGCACTTTAAATCATTAAAGGAAAGCATATTATAAACTACCATAAACATGCAAGAAATTTTTTGTGTCTTTCGCCTAATGTTCTGCCACATCTGTCTTTTTTATACAACTCACAATCGTTTGTATTCAATATATACTGTTTAGAATACTGCATACTACTGTTTAGAAGCCGTTTTGCAATAAAATTTTAGAGCAAACTCGTAACGACTGTCATTCCAAATATATAGACATATTTTTAAATAGATGATTGGCCGAACGTTTTAAAAATAAATCAGGTAACTGCGAGAGTAATGTTTTATTAAAACAAAACTGCCCACAAAAATATTAGGAATTTTAAACACATTTTGATGTGTTGATTTACCACATTTTAGACAGAATAACGTAAAAAATAAAATAACGTAAAAAATACATATATATGTTTCATGATATCTGGTACATATGAATACTTCAGCTAGAATTCTGTCTGATTTCTTAAAATTTCTATCCTTCTATCACTTAGTCAATTTGTTGACTAAGCAATCTTTTGTAGCTAAATAAGCCTCAGGGATTTAAATGCATAGGCAATGTGATACATAAAAACTATAAACAAAAAAATATAAAACACATGAAAAATTAAAACTATTAAAAATACAAAACCTAAAATTTCAGTATCTCGGTGTACACGGCTAAAGAATACAGGCTTCAGTCACACAAGAATCTAATAAATAACTCCGAACTAACGAATAAGTAACAAGTAATCGTGGTCCTACTTATGTGACCATATAAGGGTACTGGTTACGAGTTTGATGCTATAGACTATAATACAATTGTTTATTTTATCATTATATTTCAGCCTGATATATCAACATATTGCAGTAGTTTGGATTACATGAATATTTGTGGAAAATGTAAATGTATCGATTTACCTACAACTAAGAAGTCACCGTATGCATGTGATTGTACCGACTGTAAGTAAAAAGGGTAGCACATGAGTTGGCTTAATAACGTAATTCTGGTGCTAATTCAATTTTATCTAGTTGATATTTTCTGGTTTGTTGTAAAACCTGATGGTACTCAATTAACAACTATATACGGACCACTTACGCAATCAGCAATTTTAGGATAAATTTATTTATTTACAGAATATTTATTTTTATATAAATAAAACCCACCTAACTACTACACTGCTGACTGTTTATTTGTCCTTTCTTTTTTCTTCTTTAAGAAAATCGTTTTTTTATGTAGACAAAGCATGAAGGTCTGCCCACTATAAGCTACACGCATTTCGTCGTGTTAAAAAATGTACAACTCGAGAAAAAGCTCTGTTTTTAGTAAATGCATCCATTAACAGCAATTTCAATTATGCTCCTATTGTTTCTAAAAAATGTTAATAATTATGATGAAATGATATAATGATGATGATTCATATGATGATGAAGAAGTAATGATGTTTCTACTCACGAAAGTCACTTTAGATTTCTTGCCACTGAAGTCTTGAGGGACATGAATAAAAGATTTTATGTCAGTCATTTCAATAAAAAAATAAGAGAAAGTTTTTTTTAACCAACGCCAAACCATCTTCTTATGGCATATATAGGGTTCATTTTAAAGGTCTTCACTTTGGAACAACCTCCCCTCTGAAATCAACTCAAACTAAACAGTAAATGAGTTTTAAAAAAATACGAAGGCTCTATGAAATATTCTTTGCTTTTGTTTAGTTTGTGTAACTTTTAAGATAATGTTATCTGAAATCATCTAATCTAATTTTTAGATCTAATATAAACTCAACCATCGTAAGATTAAGGCATTTGTCTTATCGTATCTAAAGTTCGTTCATATGTGTCAAAATACACTCAACTCCAAGATAATGAAAACAGTACATGTGTATTCTTGTATGTTTTTTACTATTTCAGATGCCAAAGTAACTAAAGATTGTCAAGATGCTTTTGACAATGGTTATGTACAGTCGGGAATATATGTCGTCAATCCTGACCGCGGAAAACCATTTAAAGTTTATTGTAATATGGATAATAGTAAAAGAGGTATTACTAAAGTTTCTTTGATACATCTCCATAATATATCTCCATAATACATCTCCATAAAATTTATTATGTGATTTGGAACTCCATACTCTCAACATGAATGACGAAAATTAAATAAATGAATAAATATATCTCATATACGGTTAAGAAAACTAACGTGGTTCCTTTTATAACCATTTTATTATTTATTGCTTAAATAAAAGTCTTTTTAAAGAGTTTTTAAGAATGACGTAAAATGACGAAGTATAATTTAATGAATGCTACCTATCTGTAGCAATTCACCTTACCTGTGTATCAGAAAGATCTTGAAAAGGAAAACTGATTTTTTTTCTTCTTTTTCCAGCTTTAACAACAATTCTTCGACGTGTTGACAAGGATATCGATCTACTTTCTACAAATAAATCTTATTATTTTTCGAACGATGCCAACACGGAGTCGGATCACATGATTGGAGTAAAGTATATACACAGGTTGTCCAACTTTACCAACATGGCGTTAATCGTCGACTATGGTTCAAAAAAAAAAAGGTTTTCTCTATTTAAAGTATATGGGGAGGACGAGCAATACATGTTTGATTACCAATCAACAAGTATATATACATATTTTTTATATGCTTTTAAGAAAACAATAGACCTTTTCACTGATTATATTTACAGTTTTAAAACGAGGCGAAGCTTGTAGTAATACTCAAGTGGCTAATATAGTTTACAGTTTAATGGTGTTTATTCAATTTGAATTACAGTTAATTACCCAAAACGTAATTATACAAGGTTCATCTCTTCTACAAAACGTTTTTCTCTCCTTCACTAATATTAATAAAAACCGCCATTGCGTATGTGTTGTTTTTTACCAAGGAGTTTTATATCTTCTCACTCAATGTTACGGAAAACCAAATAAAAGACTCTCTTTGTACTGAAAAAAAACACGTATTTCTAAGTTTAAAGTTGGCATAGATCAAAAGAATAAGTGGACACTCTTCCGACTTTCTCTTCTATAAAATGCGTCAACAAAAAGAAGTACAGGTGTATTATTTGCTTTGCATAAGGATCGGAATACTCGTTGTACGGTATCTTGAATGAGATAAGTCTACCATAAGTCTTCTATCTTTGAAACAGCTTGGATTGAAATGATTTTTATTATAATATTGGTTGAATCGTCTTGCTATTCGACTATTGCGTTTTTAACGATTTCAATAAACCAAAGTAATTTTATCATTTGAGAGCCTTAACCGTTTATTAATGTTATTTTAATAATTTGACAGTAATTTTAATATAGATTTTGCTGGCGTCTCAGCGTTTACCGGTGCGAAACTTAAAGCGTTTGAAATGTGCACCAACATGGTGTATTGGTGGCACTGCACATATTGGCCGCCAGTAACACATGCATCACACGCAAGATTTACAGATGGAGGCAACCCTTACGTAATAATGTACTTGGCACGGTCTCTACGATAACAACATCATTGCCCATCAAGTTACTTCCTTGGCTCGTGATACTTATGAAAGTATTCTTTTTTTTAAAAACTAAAAAATACAGCATTCGAAATAAATAATCAAGATATATGATTAAGAAATTCGTATTCTCTTATATATATTATATTGAGCACTTTTAGTGTGCTACTGCAATGTGTAAATTTTCTGTATATTGAGCACTCTGCTCCTACGCAATCACTGCCATATGAGGCAGTGGTTAGATGGGTTATCTCGGTACCATGTGGGACCGAATTCGAGTCCTAGTCCTAGTTCCTAGTCTGGAACTATAGCCAAACTGGTGAGCCCTAACAGGTCGAAACACGTGTCTGTGGGTGTTCATATATGTCGAAAAATAAGATTTGTACAGAGAGAAATTCTTCTATATAAAAATCTTTATACTTTTTTCTATTCCAAAGTAAAATATTTGAATTAGAAGCTATCGTAATGATTCTTGTGGAAACAGAAAAATGTAAAAAACGCAGTTCTTTGCTCCTAATGAGCTTCTCCTTGTATTACTTAAAAGTAATCATTACGTAATATATATAATGTAAATATTTGACGTAGTATCCATCCAACCAAGTTGGTTGAATCGTAGAGTTAGATAGCTGATTCAAAAATAATAATAATAAATTTGGGAATAGTGAATGTTTTTAGTGTTTATTATCTATTTATTATTGTATTGTTTATTAATATCGCTTAGTAGAAGTTGCCGAGTTTTTTGCTATTTTCCCTTTTCTATGGGCTGAAAATTATGAAAAATACTCGAAAAGTACTGTACGAATATATTTAGTTAGTTGGCTAGAAACTGTTGAAAATTTGCGGTTTATAAAAAACATTTGGTTATAAATTTTTTTGATAAATCTATTGATTAAGGTAAAGAATGAAATGTACCTACATACTATGTAAGTAATATCATTGATAACTTTTATCATACCATGTAAGTAATATCATTTATAACTTTTATCATACTATGTAAGTAATATCATTTATTACTTTTATCATACCATGTAAGTAATATCATTTATAACTTTGATCATACCATGTAAGTAATATCATT
>JAUELD010047280.1:0-10543 GCA_031471615.1 Aglantha digitale | reverse complement strand
TTGTTTTACGATTTCTTGTTCGTCTTGTTTTTCTTTACTTTCAAAATGGAATGCTTTCAACCTCATTCTCCTTATTGCAGCTTCTATTTTCTTCAGTCAATAGTGCTCGATATCACAGATAGAGCTATATATATGTGATTATAAGGTAAAGAAAAATACTTTTGATTGTTAGAACTATATGAGTTTCATGCTTAACGCAATATCAAGTGGATATATATATATCAAGTTGGCACGGAGTGGGTGATGTTTTGATTAATTTTTTATATCCCACCTTTTATTTATATTATATATTATTATATTTATTATTATATGCTACTGTTGAATGGCCTATGTTGCAGGTAAATTTGAGCATACTTGCTCTAAAATACTTACAAAAACTCAACATAACAAAATAAAACAAAACAATGCGTTACAATAAAAAACAAGAACAAATTTGGATTTGGGAGTGGTATTTTTTAATCATTGCAATGACGTCATGAAACCCAAACCAAGGAAAACAAATTTACTTGATGGATATTAAGGATATAATGACATGAAAATATATCAACAGTAAACATTTAAACATTGTTCATATTTTGTTAAAGTTAATAGTTATTTTCGTAATGACATCGAGCATCAGGAAGTATGTAATATATATTGTTGATTATATAAATGCAGTTGAAAACTTTTTTGGATCCTTCTGCCATCAATATGTAAAAAATTATCGACACATGAAAAGTGCTCCTTACTCTGGTTCTTAAAATATTTGCAAATAACTTTAAATTAATCAAAACAAGTAAGGAACTCTTTTGTTAGGGCATAATTCCATTGTTGGTTTCGATTTTAACAAATTCCGGTCGTTTCTAAGTGGGTTCTGTTCGGTTCTGTTAGGCTCACGAAATAGAAAGCGTTATTTACAACACAATTAAAACGCACAAAAAACTAACCATCTTTGTACTTTTCCTGCTTTTTCCAGGGACGTAGGTATGTTTTTTACCACTATATCAATATATATAAAATTATGGTTGAACGGGAATTTTTTTTAGGGTGTACATACTCCTGAAACAGATAAACCATTAACCAAATTTGTTATCTTATAAAGATAAAAATGTAACAGTGTATGTGAACATCAAATGTAAAAGAAGATGTTTCGCCAATTTCAGCTCTTCAGCATGTCTAGGAATAATATCCTAACATGTACAGTTACAACACAAAAGAAAGAAATAACTGCCCCTTTCAAGTTCTAAACCAGAGAAATACAATTATCCACCAAGCATGATTATACATAATTGACTATACCTTGCTTCAAAAAAATATACAAGGAGGGAAAGTTAAAAAGAAACATAATACATAAACTCAAAAAACAAATACATAAAACTACCAACTAGAAGGGGACTGATGTATTTTCTGGATTAAACATTACTACATAAAAAAATAACAAATAGCTGGTGGTGATATTTTTCGAACTGCATCAGAATTGGGCGCATGTTTATGAACTTGTGTACCTTCTGACTATTTTGGATACCTAGAGCTAGCAGGTTCTATTGAAGAAACAGCAGTGTTACATGAACTTCTTGACTTGACATTGGCTTTTAAAATAGGTAAGAATATGTTGGTGTATAAAACTTAGAGTACATATAGTACCAGTAGAATGCCTGGGTTGACAGACATTGATGAAACACAATGCTTTTGTAAATTTAATGAACCAGAGTATACAGAGGAAGAATTAAGCTTGCAAACAAACACTAAGATTCGTTATATATCGAAACTTTGGATCCCAGTCGTGAAAAAACCCTTTCTGGTGTACGACCAGAGAGCAATATGTATAGCAAATCCATGCACCCTAAGTGCCAATCACTATTCAATTTATTTTAGAAATTGAAAACTATGAATTTAGAATAATTGTATGATTTCAATTTGAAAATATATTCAGAATTTAAAACTAAATCATTTTTACAAGTTTGAGGACCGATATAGTAAAAGGACTGGTCGTATTATTGCAGTATTGAAGAAGGATGCAACTGTGCTCAACTGGGGAAAGGAAATCAAGATCATTAAGAAGTATACTATTCCGTTATAACAAAAGCGGGAAGACGTCTGTTGTTGTTCTTGTCTTATTGTAGTTTGTATAGCTAGCTTTTATACAGCTGTGTGTAGTAGGAATCTTGCTTTTGTTTTATGTTATTATATGTTTCCCTCAAAATTTGATATGCAGATAAGATGCTAGACAATTCGAATTATTTAACTTTACAAGAAGTCTCTAGTTTAAGAAATTATAGTATAATATAGAAAGTATAGCACCCATTGACAAACTGTGAAACAGTGTTACTTCGGAATGTTAAAAAATTGACAAAGGAGTTTCTTATTCCTTTCTTTGGCCTCTTCTTTGATTGGCCTCTTTAAAGGATTGACAATGATAAATTATTCAAGGCTGTGACCACTTTTAGAATTTTATTTCGTTATTTTAATAAGCATAAAGTCTTATTTAACAATTTTTTTTATTTAACATCAAAATCTTTTTTTGTTAAGGACTTACGTTTTTCTTAAGGCTAAAACCCCCTGTTTATCTAAAAATCTGTGACATCAAAGATTTCAAGAGTCCAAGATTTTGATGTGAAATAAAAGGATTGTTAAATCTAATTTTATGTTTTTATTTAATAAGGAAATAAAATTTAAAAGTGGTAACAACCTATAAGGTTAAGTTTTAACTCAGCTGAATTGACATTGGACCCTCTCTACGAGAAATGAAAGCTTAATTTAGGTTATCTTTATTGCTAGTTTCTTAATTTATCTTCTTTTTTTACATAATTTTAGCACATTTTATAGATCTTGATAACTCATATAAAGTACAGTTCCTTTCAGAAGACGCGAGAGTTTAAAATAGAAAAGTTTAAAAAGATAAAAAGACATATAAAAAGTTATAAAAGATATAAACATAAGAATGGACGATAACAATATGCTTTTAATTTTATTACTTTTGTTGAAACGACGTAAGGTTCAATATGTGCAAAAGAAGGAACGAAAGCATAGAATGTGTGTAAGGAAATTATTCACTTCGTATGCATGATAGTGAATAATTTTTAAAGAAATTTCGTATGAGTTTGTCAAGATTTGAAGAGTTACTGCAGCTTGTAGAACCTGTGATTATGAAATCATCTGTAAGAAGAGACGCACTTTGTCCTGACAAGCGTTTTGTGTATTACATTAAAATTTTTAGGGACAGGAGATTCGTTTGTTACTATTGGAAGTAGTTACTGAGTTGGTATAACTACCGTAAGTAAGGTTTTGATTCAACTTGGCAATTTCCTAACTGTTTAGGTGCAATAGATGGAAAGCATATTTTAATTCAGGCACCACCTAGGTCAGGATCGTCCTGTTTTAACTATAAAAAGACCCACAGTATAGTGCTTATGGCTGCTTGTAAAAACCGTTACAAATTCACTCTTATCGATATTGGTGACAGAAGCAGAGATGGTAGTGTTTTTGCATCTTGCAATATTGGTTATGCTTTAACAATGAATACTTTAGATATATCCCCTACTGATAGACAAGGAGGGGGTATCAAATGACGAAGCGTTTCTTTTAAAACACAACCTTGTAAAGCCATACTCCCGATTAGCACTGGACGAAGAAAAGAGAATTTATAATTAAGGGCTTTCGCGCGCGAGGCGAGTGATTGAAAATGCTTTTGGGATAATGGCTTCTAGATTTCGAATATTTCGAAGACCAATTGTAAGCTCTCCAAGTAAAGTAACAGCATTTACTAAAGCAGCTGTAGCTTAACATAAGTTTTTGATATCAAACAATGGGTTTTCAACATTTAATGAAAACAATATTCAAAATTGTCTTCTACGCTACGCTATTATAAATCCTTGATATCACCCAGGCAGGCTCTAATAATTACACTACCGATGCCAAAGTTGTTAGGGACAATTTTTGTAGATATTTTAATTCCGTGCAAGGTTCAGTAAATTGGCATACCTACAAAGGAATATATTTAGTAAGTTTCAGTATAAGAAGAACTAAAACGTATATATAACTCTTTTGCTAACCTTATTTTTCACATTAAAACAGACCTTGTCGCCTGTATATGCCAACGGAGGTTGTCATCAACGGAAGTAGTTAAATCGACCTAAATCGACCCAAATTGAGCCACATTTGAAAAAATGAATAAAAATGAGATATCACTCGAAACTTTGCCATTTAAAAACCTAGACCTTTTTTTTGGAAATTAATTTATTTATTTCTTTATTTAATTTATTCAATGATTTAAAAGCACATATTTATAAGTTAATTAAGTAATATGTCACTTGCCTTTGCAAACGGTGCAAACAGGGTATCTCTTTACAAAAGCATGATCGGTCATAAGTCGTGATATCGTTGTTTGTCGTAGAGTTTAATATAATATCTATGCTATTAGCTTATGATATATAGACCTAAAAAAAACCCGCAAATCCTATTTTGGGAATCAGGGGAATCAATAGGAGAATCAAGTGGAATCGACACGGAATCTAGAGGAATCGTCTTTGTAACTTCCTTTTCAAGTTCTTTTTCGCATTTATTACACCATGGAGGTAAAATATAAGAGGAGACCCAACGCGGCATTTTTCTTTGAAATTTCGCATTCAATTCGGCGTTTCTTTGATATATGAAACTAGATAAACTATTTTATAATAAATTTGATGTTTTTAAGAAAAATATACGACAGCCGATAAACTACAATATGGTTTTCCACTAATTCTGTGTTTTCCTGCTACTTTTCCCACAATGCTCTATGCTAATTAGCATAACAATAACAAATACATGGTTAGAAAACTTGTAAAAAATACACCTCACATGATGTGAGTGGTTACACAGAGATTCAGTTTTTCACAGTAAGCGTTAATTACGTTTTTATATATTATCAAACAGTTATATATTATATCAAACCTCTACAAGCATGGTTCAGTTAACAACAAATGACGAATGCTGTATGAATATTTGTTTTTTATTATCGTATTTGTATGTATGATTTATAAACAAATATGGTAGATATAATTATGAGTTGTAATTATAAGACTTTTTGTTTATAATCTGTGGCATAAATATGAACAGAGCATGAACCTAGGGTATAATTTCTTCCTCAACAAAACTCAATTTTGGGAATCACCTTAGTAAATTCACTGTCAGCATGCTCTTAGCTACTACTACTTTTTTGATTTATAAATACCATGACTTTTTCGTCCAATCAAAAAGCTGAGTAATCGTTTTAAATATTTTCTCAACAGCCAATCACAACACATGATTCTTAAACGCGGGATATTTAAATGGACATCTTTCTATTTTATAGACCACCCGTTAAGAGTATCGAGCTGTTATGAATAGAACGTTATTCGTTAGGTCTCCTTTCCTATTATATCTTCATGATTACACTCATAAATTATCTCTCTGAAAATGATACCGTAACAAGTTATTGAGCAAACAAAATATGTGATGTATATTTTTAACATTTTAATCAAAGTGGTGCAAGAAATATCAAAATTTGTATCTAAATAAATGAAGTGCACAATGCCAAATCATGTATACTCCAATTTAAAATCGCTAACTTTAGCATCCTAATTAAATACTAAATGAAATATTTTATTGTTCATTAGATATTGCTATGTAAGATTTCTATAAAAAGGCTCGGAAATAGTTAAGCGTATGGGTTGCTATTAAATATATTTGAGTTCTTTGTTGAACTTTATATCGTTCTCCATAATTAGTTACCAGTCTACAAGTTCTTGTTGATTCCCATGATTCCAATTGATTCTAGATTCCCTATTGGTTTCCCCTGATTCCCCCGTTTCTTTTTATAGGTCTTTTTTTGTGTACGGTCTATTTCGTAGGCTAACATGTGGTTAGTTTTGGTTAAATTTTATATATGGTCTATTGACGAATAATATCGTATAAAGAAGTAAAACTTCTTTGAGAAGTCGTATCTAGAATTGTGGCAAATTCTAGGCATAACACTGATATACAATCTGATATACAATCAATATAGGGATATTGATGTCAATTTTTTTTTTCAAAAACCCGGGGAGGATAGTCGAAATCAACGAGTCTCTGTTTTCCAGGAGAAAATGTAATCGTAAAAGAATGATCCCAGAACAATGAATTAGGTATGAAACCGGATATGAATCCCAGAAACCGAAATTTGGAGAGACATGTGGGCAACCTATAATCAACTAGGTGCTATAGGGTATCAGCATCCCTTTATGTCTAACCATTGAAATTATTCTTAGACGCATTTATGTTGGAAATGAAATAAACACAAGCATAATAAAGAATGAAATGAAGGAACTTATAAAACTTTGTACAAAAGATGATCACTTTATATTTAATGGCGAAACATTCCTTCAAAACGAATATATTAGCTTTTGGAAACGTTATGTCGACGACACCATATGTCTTGTTAAAAATGAATACCAAGATCATGTACTGTCGTGTCTCAATGGATTTCACCCTTCAATTGAATTTACACACAAAGATGTAAAGGAAGACAAAATGCTTTTCTTGATACTATGTTAATGCGAGTGAATGGAAGAAACTTCTGTGTATCGTAAACCCACTACACGGATGTTTACATTCATCGTTAGCACCTCAAACATGGAAGAGAAGTACTTTAAAAACACTCATATACAGAGCATACACAGTGTGCTCTGATAAAAAGTACTTTGCTGCTGAGTTAAAGTATTTACGTTTGGTATTTAATAATCGTAATGGTTACCCACACTTGTTTATAACAAACGTTATTAGAGAGGTGAAACAAAAATATCACGAACAGAGAGCAAATGTAAACGATGACACCAAAAATGTTCAAAGAAAACGTACTTTAGCTTCACCATATTCTGGTGAGAAAGGTTATGCGTTAGCACGATCTCTGGAAAATCAAATAAAACGATCCTTTTCTTCAGATTAAAAATTAAACATTGTTTACACTGGAACAAGATTACCTTCCCGTTTTAATTTGAAAGATTAATGATGTTGTTTATAAAACAGTTTGTCAGTTAAGGCTTCAGAAAAATTGCTGAAGCCTTACTTGTGAAAAAGCTTAAACCAACGTTAAACATCCAAGTGAAATCAATACCTCTCACATACCTTTTTAACTAGTTAAAACTCGTTTTTAACTCGATTACATCAACTTTTTGAGGGCCGACTCACAAGCAAAACAATGAAGCCGAAAAATTGTTGAAAATCACATTCGTTTTTGAAAGGTCACGGCAAAAAAAATAACATTACTAGAGAAATGGTGGGAAAAATTGAATTATTGTTATTTCTTTTGACTAGTATATTTTGACTTTTATAAAGTATATACATAAAGTATATATAAGTACATATTAAGTATATAACATTCTTATAAAGTTGTAATGTAATTTGATTTTTGTCGTAACTTTTTACGTTCTTTTTAATTTTTAGTTCTTTCTCTAATACACTTAATATAGAAGAAATATTTTGAGTTTTTCTGATGTAAATGTTGCATTTTTTTCTTTCATTGCAAATTTTTACGATTGCGATAAAGATTTGTCAGATATGGTTATTTTTGATGTTTTTATAATTCCTGTTTTTGACTAATTTTCGTTTTGGGAAGCATGAGCCTTTTTAATATGAAGAAAATTTAGTTGGAAATGCCATTACATTCTAGATGGATTTAGGTGTTGCAAGTTGTAATACTCTTCTTCTATAAAGAAATATCCACTACATAGATGAGATTCTTCGGGCTGCCAGTTTTCTTGTCCCATTGCTTCGGTACCTCAGGAATTTTTGGGCATTTAATTTCCGTATTATGTAGGAAGTCAATGTTAATAAAGAATAAATTATGCAGTGGTACCAGTTTACTCTGTGTCATATATTTGCTTTTTATTCTCTGTGGACTCTACCTGTTTTTTATAATTTATACAGTGTCAGTAATGTTAATCAGTGTCATTTTAATCATGTAAATTAAGGCTTTTTAAACTTGAAAACTTGTGAAAACCTTGTCGTCGGTTTGTACCAGTCCAATGGGAACATATGATAATTACCATTTGAAATAAAAAATAACTTCAAAAATTTGAAAATTGCCAAAGAAAAGTTACATATACAATTTTTGAAAGTAATGTGTAAAGTTATTTTTGTCTACAGGATTGAATACCTAAAGAGAAACAATTTATTCTGTTGTAATTCAACTCTAAAATAATGGAATTCTTTTCTTCTTTCTTTTTGGTTCAAATTCGCGCGAGAGTCGTCACTCTAGATATTATATTAATCTCTACGCTTTTATCTTTTATTTTCTTAGTCATTATAATATATTTGTGTTATATAAAACATGATTGTGTTATATTGTCATAGATATATGAAAAAAAGACAGAAGTTGCTGCCATTGAGTATGTTATATTTCTTTTTCCAGAAATCTCTTGTATATGGTTTACTTTCTCATCCTATTCCATCGTTCTTCGCACAATACAAGGGTGTGAACGTCGCGTTCTCAACTTCAAGAACATCTTCGTTCTATGCTCATATTTTTTCCTTCTCGATCTTCTCACATTGGAAATAAAATGAGAAGGAATATCATATATTTATTTGTAACAAGGCTCTTCGAACAGTTAATGTGATCCTCAAAGGTAAGCAAATTCTCTAACAGCAGTTAACACCTTAGCTTTAAAAATCATAAAGCTATCAAAAGAATATAAATAGTTTTTTGAGAATTATTCCATAAAAGGAAACAAAAATCAACAAAAGAACGAATGTTTGTTTAAAAAATAACTAAGGGAATCCTTAATAGCTCGCGCACATTTTCGGATAACTTTTTTTTTATGTCGTTATGAAACACATACTCTTGAGCTATTTCGGATTTTTGTCCCTTTAGCTATAAAATCAACTGTAAACTTTGGTCTGTATTGACGATTGGACGCTTACTGGAAGAAGTTTGACGGAGGTTTTTTAGAAATCTTTCTTTGAATCCATTTTTATGGTTCCATGCTACTTGATACATTTTTTATACTGAAACAAGTTACTTAAAAAATAAGATATAAGCTCAAGAAAAGTATCAGTAAGAGATCAAACTTTTATTATTGCTTTTAAACAATTCTTGAAATAAATAGAAATCATTAGTGAATATAAAAAATAAAATATACAAAGATGTGTTTCCTTCTTAATACTTCCGTGTTTTGACCAACAGTATAGAAACGAGTCGTGCATATATCATAAAAGGATAATAAATCAAATTAAAAATGCTATCTCAGCAATTAATTATAATTTTAGGTCATAAATAGATAATAGGTCTGATTTATTATGCGTTTATAGCTTTTACTTATCTTATAAATTATAATCATAAGCTAGACAACTCATGTGTAGAAGTTTTTAAAAATAGTGACCGTATTTTAAAGTAAAATTCACCAATTCAGCTATTGTTTGTTAATGACTGGTCACAAACATGTAATTTTACGTAGTTACAAGCTATTTCCATACAAAATACTTATGTCCACCCCGACCAACCATTCATAACATTTTTTATCTATTTATTCTGTCAAAGTGAATTGTCTGAATTGATTTTTTTTAATCATAGCTAGGCATGTTATTTCAACAGCAAATTTCATTGAAAATCGACAGAATTTTCCATCTAAGCTTAATGTTAAATAAAAAAATAATTGTTTTTACTGACATGTTTCGATCTTGATCTTTTTCACACTAACTAAAAAATATACATAATTGCTTATGTTGTTACAATATTAGCTGATAATTGTTTACATATGTATGATATCTTGTCCCTTTTGATATGTTCGTCAATCCTGGTTTTAAAGTGACGAAAATTTATAGCAACGGCTACAGCCTGCACATGCAAATTTGTAAACCAAGAAAGACGTCATATTATTAGGGATGATATACGAAAAATTGTTTTAATTTTAAATGAATTAAAAACTAGTGCGAATTTATAACTACCTTAACAACACTTTAAAGCAAACTAAGTTTATTTAATTTTAGTTTGTTCTGAAAACTTTCCTTTATATATAGTAATTCAAAGTAAGGTTTATCCGGTTTAACCGTTTCTTCTACTTTATTGTTATGTTTATAATGTAAATACATTTTAATGATTTTGTCTATTAAATTTTTAAAAGATAAACTCAATATGAACTTGGTGTGAAGTTGTTATAATTAAATAAGACCATTACTATATGTTGGTTTATGATAAGTTTTTAATTTTAAACAATTAGTCCCTATGTATGAGATCATTGCATCTAAAAAAAATAATACTTTGGTTAAATTTTGTCTCTGTTGTGAATTTAATGTTAGGGCGACGTGTATTTAAATAGTTAAGAAAGTCAACAGAATCTTGTTCATTATCAAAATTAGTTAAAATGCTGTCTTCATTTCTACGATAAAATTTAGGTTTATTTGAAGTATACTCATTAATCCATTTACTCTCATGAAAACCCATAAAAATATTCGCTAAAAGACCAAAGGAGAACTCATGGCGTTTGATTATCAGAATGCATCATCAGTTTGATAGAAAAACTTGTCATAGCCAATCAGAAAGATAAGAACTTCAAATAGTGTGTATTGCATATCT
>JAUELD010047258.1:0-10552 GCA_031471615.1 Aglantha digitale | reverse complement strand
AGTTGTTGTTATTGTTGTTGTTATTGTTTATGTTATTGTTTATGTTATTGTTGATGTTATTGTTGTTGTTATTGTTGATGTTATTGTTTATGTTATTGTTGATGTTAAAGTTGTTGTTATTGTTTATGTTATTGTTGATGTTATTGTTGTTGTTATTGTTGATGTTAAAGTTGATGTTATTGTTTATGTTATTGTTGTTGTTATTGTTGATGTTAAAGTTGTTGTTATTGTTTATGTTATTGTTGATGTTATTGTTGTTGTTATTGTTTATGTTATTGGTGATGTTATTGTTGATGTTATAGTTGTTGTTATTGTTTATGTTATAGCTGATGTTATTGTTGTTGTTATTGTTGATGTTTCTGTTGATGTTATTGTTGATGTTGTTGTTGATGTTGTTTGTGTTAGTTGCTGTTGAGGTATTAGTTGTTGTTGATGATACTATTGCTTGTAGTGTTTATGATGAATTAAATATTTTCAATAGGAGACTGGCATTGTGCTTATGTTCTGCTATACGCCCCCAAGCAGTTGACAATAGACGAACAATAACATCGAGTCCACACCATCCAGGTATCAAGTTCTGCACCTTATTTATATGCTAGCCACTGGTTAGGGATAGCTACGTATATAATTTCGAAATAAATAGTTTCTAAAGAAGTATTTTTATGTATTGATTGTCCGTCCTATCGGAAGTTCGTATTGACTAGTAATTTAGTACGGTCTTCGTAAATACCTATTACGTACAATAGTATTCGAATGTTTTAAGATTAGTACGTATCTAATATTCGATATTTTAAAGTATTAAAGGGATCCTTTTAGATAAGTTAGGGTTATATCAAAGTGCTTTAAAAATTATGAAAATGCTTTTTATTTCATTTCAAAATATTTTTTCGTAACAATACGAAGACAACATTAAGATGTATATTTTTGAAAATAATTCATTTTCATTTTTGAAAAACTAGTGATCGAATACTGCACCGCACGTATCATGTTGATTCCACACGACATTATATTTTGCATTGTAACAGGTTTTTATTGCTAACTGCGTTGTTTATTTTTTGGTGGTAGAAAAATTAGTTAGATTATTATTCTCAAAAAATATTCTTCAATCAGAATGTTCCAATCACCTGTATTAAAATTTTCACAGATTCGATGAGGTTGAACTACAAAATTAAAAACACACTCTGCATAATTCACTTCATTATTATACAATATTTTGTGAATTTGAGAAAAAACATATTAACCGAAATACTTTGATAAATATTTTTATTTATTTATTTTTATGAAAACGTATGTACGGGTGTTATATTTAAGGTGTTATAGAACTAATTATTTTCGAACGTGATATAACACTTCATATAATGGTTGTAGCTGTCACAATAATTTTTATCAATTAATATTTTAATGAATACTTGTTTAAAGTGCCATAAACTTTTTACATGCAAATGGGGTTTTATTATTTCATTAATAGCGACTTTAGATATATCTAATATAAAAGAACTAATGATAATAAAAACAGCATATGGTTTACGAATGAAGTTGCTAATATGTGTTAAGATTTTATAGCTTTTTTAATATTTAAAGTATCTATGTTCAAAAATTATTTTTTCTGCAGGCATGCTGAAACTTTTGAAATCAATGTTATTTTCATATTTATAACTATATAGATCAATTTTCAAAGGATTGGCATGTTAACGAAATATTTCATGTGATGTTCCCTTTGAAGTGCTCTCATTTCAAGCTGTTTTTTTGATTTTTATAATAAAAAATAAAAAACGAAAAATCGAGAAGAAATGTTTTAATTGTGACATTGTTCGACTTTCCGAAGAGATAATTTCTTTAGTTTTATTCATAACATTTCTTATAATCTAAAAAAAATAATATTTACATTGAATACTATTTTTGTTTCTTTACAAATATAAATGTTATTCATTTTTATCTTCAAAAACGTGTTCTTCAGCTTCTTCTCCTACAGGCGTCATATTTTCATTTTTATTATGATGATCCACAAGTTAATATTTATTATAATGTATTACTTGAAAGAAACTATTGATATAGTCCCTAGTTTCTTCGTGCTAAGTTTATCACGGAATGATGTTATCTTAATATCATGATAAGTAAAACTTTCATTGGTGTTTCTGTTTATAGTTTGAACGACATATGTTTTAACACTGCACCACGGCCATTCACCATTTGTCTTTAATAATAATATTTCGTATTCAAATAATATCACGCAATGAAATGTAGAGGTGCATTGTTATATAACAGATGTTCCTACCGATTTCTTTAAGATTTGATCTTTAAAAATCTTTGCTTTTATTATCATAGCCTGCGGTGTCTTTCCTTTTAAATTTTATTGAATAATAAAATAAAGAGATGATTCATTATCTATTTCAAGCGCTATTTAAAATATAAAAATATTTCACGGGATTTGATTTTGAAATTAATTTGAACTTATATTTTTCAAATGCTAGGGGGGGGGGGGGGGGGGATTCGTCTTCAAAAAAAAATTTTTTCATTTTTACTTCATTGAATTTTGTTAAGGTATAAGAAAAAATGATAAGCTTATTTAGTAAGTTAAATAACCACAATGCTACAAGGTGACTTCACGAAATAAATTTTGTATTTAAAAAACAATTCTCTTTAAATGGTTTTTTTCATCAAACTTTGCGACTTCATAATAATGCATTTATCTTTTTATGAAAACCATGTTTTTATGATTCGAGTTTTTATTTCGAATAAAATCCAATTCTAATTCCATTTATATCTTACAGTAATCTATATGAAGGTTACATACAAAAAACAACACTTTTCTTATAAAAACAGATAATGAGAAGAAAATCTTGTTAAAAATCGTTTGTTTTTATCACTGGTTAACGTTTTTATTCTACTTTATCTTAGTATTTAACCCGCTCTAGTTATAACATTGCTCGTATTCACAAATTTCCAACTCGTGTTTGTTGGTGTACTTTATTGTACTTTATATCTTTGAAAAGTTTGTATTGTTGTTTAAGCATGAAGAGTGTATCTATGGATCCACTCGCCAATGACTTCGACCGCAGGAAGCCAGCGTTGATTTGGCAACTGACGTGTACATAGATTAGTTTAAACAAACATGAAACATGTCCAATATGAGTATAAGGTCTTTCGTTTTGCTGTTTTTGCTAGCATGATATCAAATACACTTTATTAAAAATAGTTTTTATTTCTACTATATAATATTTTTATATTTAAATTTGACGTATAATAGAAATTTAAAATACTTTTTTATTATTTTTATCATTTTCATTTTTAGAGTCTTTTAATGCAATTAATTTTTAATTTTTTTAACGTAATAAGCAATCCGTTCTTTTTAAAACATGTTAGAATAGAATTTATACGAGTGCATAGATAAAGAAAAACGTGTGTGTTTTCAAATGTTTTTTTCTTTTTTGATGAAGATGTTAAGAACATGAAAGATAATATTTTGTCACTTAAACTTCCCTGTGTTCGTGCCTTAGTGATTACACATAAAAGCTAATAAAATTGAACAAGCAACTCAACAACGCTCATGTAGTATTACGACGTGTTTCTCTTCTTTATAGAAGAACTACGAAGAAATTACTCATTATAAACTTATTTGCATTTTTTGTTGACTATTTTAAACTGTACATTTTCTTCAATTGTTTGATAAGACAAATGAGAGAAAAACTTCTGTTGTGGTTCTTTAGGAGCTCCACGAAAACAATCTGTTACTAACTGTAAACTTAAGGATGCTTGAGAAAAGATTTTTCGAAGGTAAATACGAAATCAATATGATTAATAAAGCCAGATGGATTTATTAATTCATTGAAAGAGTGTAGGAAAATATTTGTTAAACGATGTTGTTGCTTTCGATTAATTATAAACACATGGTTTCAAATGAAATAACAATCATAATACAAAACAATGTATCCTCACAAAATTTTTACAAATACAATAATACATCAATACAAATATATGATTCGTCATAACTTCCATGAACTCAAAGGATACTTAAATATAAAAATACTTTTATATATAGCTTTAAACTTTCCGATATATTCTTTAACTTTCCGACATATTCTGTATATTTTTCGTATGAACTCCTCTAAACTTAGCTCAAACATTTATGTACGCGGTATACATTATTAAAAGACGCCCGGAAAAAGGGAATCTTTGATATCAAATTAAACTACACATTTTTCACATTTTATCCTTGATGTTTACATTTCTTAAAACATATGCAGTAAGCTAATTACTATAACTGGGCTTCATATTTTATATCTAATATAATTAGTAATATCTTTAATCAGCGGTTAGATTTTAATTGCGAATTTCCTGTGTACAAATAAATGATGCATAGGTTGTATTTGCATAGAAAGTTTGTAGAATATAGATACTCCAAACGTCACCGAAGTGTTCTTAATTCAAAGACATATATTCAGGTTAACAAATATTTACAGAAAGATATTTAAAGCAGAGAAAGGAATACAAAAACAGCTAAATTCGTTAATGAAAATCTTTACGAAATCCGGAACTTCGGGGAGATTTGACGTAAGATTTGACGGAGATTTGAGATTTTCAAAATGGCAGCTTGAAAAAGCTCTTATTGAGTAGCCTCGTGTTTTTAAAAGCTTCAAATATGTGCAATCTTTAAAGAGTTTATAACGGAGAACTTTTACAACCTTTTTCATAGTTTTTGGTATCGTAAAACTTTCGTTTCGCGAACTGAAACTACCAATGCGAGTTACAAAGATGATATTTACTGGTAATCTATAGGAGAGTATAAACTTTACTTTCCGCATCTAGCTGTATGTGGTGCATTAGTAAGAATCTCGGAAGGGTGCATTTTTAGAGGAAGGTAGAGTGAATAAGTCATTTTAAAGTGCAATGAGTGGAGAACACGTTAAATTTATTTATAAATAAGTATTAAAAATAAAGCTTGGTAACTAAATTCTAGGTTGTACGTATAGTACGTACGGTGCTTGTTAAAATGTTAATTAAAGTTCTTTTTTAACACAATTAATTGTTACTTTCAATTACCAAATGACGTTTATAATTGTTGGTAAGAATTTATTAATAGCGACATGATGGTAATGACTTACTACAAAGACAGCAACATGTCCCTTCGTAAAAAATAAGCCTGGTTTCCACTCTCTGTAAATCTGATTTTTTTATTTTAACAATTATTTTATCAGCAGCGAATCTAAAGTTCTTTTTAAATAAAAAGCTTAAATAATTTCCATTCATGTTAAATCTTTTTATGCATGTATTTGAGTTTCTTTAAAAACTACCACCACGGGATATGGTTTTAATTTTAACTTCGTTAAAATCTTTCTTTTTACTCAATTAGTCGGATATATTGATGTTAGAAATGTTAATTGAAATTTTTTTATATCAACAATCTGTTAAGATATTTGGCCAGAAATATAAACTGCTTACGGAACCGAGTTCTTACCCTACGTGATAAAATAAATAGATTATTGTTCTATAATGCATGTATAGGAAACAAGTACGAAAAACTGTCAGCTAAATTCATCAGCTTATGAAAAATATGTTTTTATGCTGATCAAAGTTTGAAAAGTTGTTGAGAAAAACATTACGACGACTAATTTAAATCTTGTAATCTTGTCTCAAAACATTTATATAAAAATGGGAAAGTTATTTAGTTGTTTATGAAACAATATAATGTGACTCAAACCCTGATTAGTCAATCTCTTCTAATAACTTGAAACAACATTTCTGCGTATCCAAGTCGGATAGCTTTAACTATTTAACTAATAAAAAAAAACAAGAAGAAAAAAAAAAAAAGTTCTTTTGAACAATATAAATTTATCTTGAACAAAAAAACACAAGGAATCGAAGCTAATAAAAACCAGGTCTAATAACTCCAATAATTACTTAACAAATTTTCTTTCTCTTCTTTTTTTAAAAAAGCGTTTAAATATTATATATATATTGGTGTGTTTTTATTTTTTAACCAATCAAATTAAAGTATTTTACAATAGGCGGAGATTATAAAAAGAAAGAGAACTAAACCGGATTGGTTGAACATAAAATAAGCAGGTGATATAATGTTTTCAAAAAATACAAAGTTAAATGTACTTAGCCAGTTTTGTGAATTATTTTACAATCAGTTAGAAGTATATATATAAATACATGGTTAGCATATCTCGTGGTGATAAATAATTTTTATGATCAATTTCTCATGGTGTCTTAATGCGAGTGAAATATTTGAACTAGTTCGACCTGTGGTAAATTTTTATTACATATATACATGCAAGGAATATTTTTGTTAGGGTTTAATAACTTCATACTTTGATCATTCTCCTACTGCATACTTCAAATACATATTTTAATTCGGTTAGTTTTTTTAAGTGTACTAATGATATTAGAAACGGCGTTCAGACATTTGCTTGTTTCAATTTGATTTTGTTCATTTAGTTTAGCATCGACTTCTGAAGTTAATTTTATATTTTTTCATTTTTATAATTCACCATTTTGTTCGCACCCGTTTTTGTTTAATTATAATACAAAAGATCAAATATCGAGATAATTAATCGAGCATGGAATTTCTTATTTTAACTTCATATTTTCGTGCTGAAAATTTTATAACACAAGGCACATGAAGTTTTGATAGTTTTATTATTGTTGTCGTGTTATGTGGCTATGTACTGAAATAATTAATATCGTATTTTTATATTTAATGTAAGAAAATTAAAAAGCTGTTAATCATTGTAAAATACTGTTTTTCTGTAAAACTTAAAATCAGTCATTAAATTTATAGTTTTGTTTTAGTTTTAATTTTATAAACTTTATAAAGAAAACAGAAATGAATTATATTTCGGAAAACAAAATAACGCTGGACGTAGGAATGGACTATTTCTTAAGTGATACTTTGTCTACGCCTGAACCTCAAGATGGAGATTTAAGTATTTTACATTTGAATCCGTTAGAGCTTCATGTTGACTTGACTAATAATAAAAAGAAATCTAAACCGTCCGCACAAGATCATGTTAAACGGCCAATGAATGCATTCATGGTGTGGTCACAAATCGAACGAAAAAAGATGGCGGACGTGCACCCAGACATGCATAATGCTGAAATCAGTAGGCGTCTCGGTAAGCATGACTTTGTTTTTTTTTATATAGCAGAGTGTTATCCCAATATCTCGAACTCAATGTATCTTCATCGAAAAAAGTATTTTAAGGTTTTATTTAAAACGAAATTACTCTTATTAAGTGACCGTATCCATGGGTACGATAGAGTAGAATAAAGATAGTCTGTACTGAAAATTATAGATGGTAAAACTTGACATAGTTAAATAAATAAAGTTTTTTTTTAAATATATCACAAAAAAATCACTACGATGAAGAGATTTAACTTTAACATCGTCAAAAAATATTTTTGAATTAAAAACGAGTTAAAAACAACTTTATTTTTAATTATCATGAATAAAAATAATTAGCATGATACGAAATTAGTAGGGGAATATTTCTGTAAAACTTAAGTGTTTGGATATTTAACTATGAATGAATAAAGTATTCGTCGGCTCTTATATTTAATCACCTTCCGTATTCATCTTGTTGTCGATACTTAAATACATCAACAGGCTTCTCCAATGCATTAAAATAGTTTAAAAACTGTTTGTTTTTGCATATGATACTTTATGTTAAATTCATGTGAACACAAATATCGGAAGAGAAATTTAACTTGTTATCTCGGTTTCCTTGACACAAAGACTTTTTCGAAAATTTTCTTCTTTGATGTTAATTCTTTAGACAAATATTTATTTTACATATTTTAAAAGTCAGAAAGATTAGGCATGTTACTCCTATGAAAAGGCAATATTGACTGAATATACAAATAAAACTTAAAACAGAATTAAACGACTTTAGGTATCATCGTAACTTTGTTTGATCTTCCGTTACTTACAGTCAGTATAATTCTTATTTTTTAGGAAAAAGATGGAAATTATTAAGTGACTCTGACCGACGACCTTATGTTGTGCGTTCTGAAAAGTTGCGCGAGGAGCATATGCGAAGATATCCGGATTACAAATACCGACCAAAGAAGAAATCAACAAAAGAAACTGTGAAAGCAAGTAATGGTTCAATGATCAAGTTAGGACGTATGGACAATGATGAAGCATCTGATCTAACTCGTGTTAAAGATCTACATCACGTAGACAGGACTTCAATGAAACAGACGATCAATTTATCCACCTATCCTTTTAAAAGTCAAAATTCAAGTTGCGCAGTTAATAAAGAAGGACAATTTTCATCTATAAAACCATTTCTTACACTTTCTAGGCAGGTCGGTAAGATAGGCAGTTTAAGTACGTCGGAAGGTAATTACACAATGCCACAGCACCAACAAAAAAAGAATATAGCAAGTAGCAATATATTTCATGCAACACCCCCTCTAACTCCACCTCCTAATGTCCCTGAAGGGTTGGTTAGTGTGGATGAAAACGAACTTAATTTATCTTTTTATGAAGATCTTATCGATTCATTTGATATAAAGAAAGAAAATATTGACGCAGTTACTCCCGATTGGACTTACGACTATACTCAAGATTTACCGTACTCGCCGCTTTCCGATATAATCTCATCTCATGATTTTCAAGATTTGTATACCACTCCTGAAGTTAACGAAATCCTTTGTGGACAGTGGTTAGAAAGCAGTTTAGGATTATAACTGAAAGTTTTTTAATACTTTAAAGAAATATAAATATTTATTCGAGTGACTAAGGTCTTTAAATCTTTTCTCGATTCACTTTTCTTCAACCCTTATTATCAGCTCATTTTTCAATTTTGACTACTTGCTTTTTATATATTTTCTTTTCGTATCTTTATTTAACTATACTCGCTTTTTTTCTTGTTTGTTTTTCTACTGATAAATTACGAATTTATTAAACAACTTTATAAGGAAGTAGTGTTTTTTTATATTAGATTTTACTGGTACTGTTTTTACAAGGAAATGAAATTAGTAAATTCTGTATAAGACATTTTGTATATATTTATAATATTGGAGAAAAGAGATTTGTACATTTTTAACCGCAGAACAAGTAAATATTGATAATATTTTTATTCTCTACAACTCAAATTTGACATACACGCTATGAAATATGTTTTCATTTTTTATTGTGGAAAGTTGTTTCGTGCTAATCGTTTTTTCTTGTTTTGAACAGACGTACAAAACGTGTTTAATGAAACATTTTGAATGCTTTCAACACTGGTTTCTATAGAACTAAACCACGAAATTGGGTGCGAACTTGACGGTGAGGAATTACTTCTTGAAAGGTTAAGATATTAAAACCCAGACCTGTAATTTTAAAATATCCATGGCCAGTCACATGTAGACATATATTACGAAGAGTAGTGCTCAATCTTGATTCGGTTGATGGTACTCAGTTGCGCATGCTTTCTATTCGAACAATAATCTACAGAATGAGAACAGAGTGAAATACAAATAATTCCATGTGTGTATTTATGTATTAATTAATGTACATTGAACTTGTTCCGAAGTTGCATCGTGGGCAACTTTCTAATTCATTTCAAAATCTATCTACTGGAACATATTTTAATTCCTATCATCAAAATTTCAAAACATGTCTTAGATAAATAAATGCTAAAAAGAACTATTCCGTCACGAGGTTTATTAAACCGTGTTTTTTCTTTGGCATAATATTTATACATTTCTCAAGTTGACATTTCTAAGAATTCTACACGAGCATAAGAGTCACGATCTAACTATTTCTTAATGGCTTTAAATATTACCTGGCCACTTGGGCTAAAACATTCATGGCGCAAATCATAAAGCGCTATCATTAGGCTACTCTAAGAAGAATCTACAAACATTCATTAATTGAGTGCTTAAAACTAAAAAGTTAGCTGTGGTCGAGGTGGTAAATTCTTAAGCGTGATACCTATTATTAAGTATTTTGCCCTAAATAATGTTAACGCTAAATAAAATCTAAAATTTTATAATAAATTTAATTTTAAGATAATTTTTGACCAAGGAAAATATCTCCTAAGACAGAAAAAAGCCCGTCCCCGAGAAGGAAACCCCTCCATTGGAACTAAACAGCTTGAGGTTTGTTCCGTTATTGCAAATTATTTATTTATACACTAGATGCTACATCTAAATGGTCGTGTTTTGATTTGACAATGCGTATTATAATTTAAAATTGGGAAAGATTCGAAGGTGTAGAAAAATTTGTGCTACAGAAACAAAACATTTTAAAGGCATTAAAAAAAAAAAATTTCAGTATTTTTGGAACCTTGAACAAAACCAGTGTTCGACCTATGCTAACTAAAATTTATTTTGCAAATTTTAGAGGCAATCATTTTCTCAGGAATACATTCTTTTCTGCATATACATGGTATTTGCTACTAATTATCAAATAGATTTAGATGGTCAGAATAATCTTTAGTTTAAAGCTTCGTTTCCACTCAGGATAATTATCCGCGGAACGGAACGGATCAAACTGTTTTATTTATCTACGCATGCGCACCGATATATATTTACACATTTTCTGTATTCCTTTTCG